>JADRCD010160912.1:0-37920 GCA_019843815.1 Montemys delectorum
CCCCCCCCCCCCCCCCCCCGGCCAAAAAAACCCCATTGTTACTATTTATATTCTGGCTGCTAACAAAGGCTCCCCATCTGCTGTAGTGATTTAAGTGACCTCTTTGGGGTTGTGATTTATATAATAACTCCTTTGTCATCTGTGGTATCATTGAAGTCGCATATATTCACAAACATGAAGTAATGGCTTTATTTGCTCTTGATAAAATCTAGAGGGACTGTTATTGGTATCGGATGTGTATTTTCCATAGTCTGAGTTAGAATGTAGACTGGCTGGTGTGAAATTTACTTTGTGGGAGCCTTGAAGAATCCTTCAAGTAAATAGGTAGTCCACTTTCTTCTAGAGTGGCAACAGTGCAATAGGCAGAGGCTAGTAGGATTATCCACATGGGATCTAATCTCTGGCCTAGGATGCCAATGACCATGGTGGTTTTGGAAATTGATACAGCTGCTCAAGTGCAGTGGTGAATATGGATTGCGGAGCCAGAATTCCAGATATGTGTGTTTCTCTTGGTGTACATCTGTGCAGCTCAGGTGTGTGCCATAGCTTGGAGAACCCCAGTGCTTGTTTTGACACTTGGGGAATCACAACCATTCCCCCCCCTCCCCCCCCACCAGTGAGAGTATGCTTGTCTCTGTCTTTGAAAGTAGTTGACCAGAGGAATTGTGGTGCCCTGCTCAGCTTCTCTTTAGACTAGAAGCCTTGGGGAGTGTCTGCTTGCATTCTGACAGTGTTCTGGCTACATAGCCATCAAATAATAGCCTCTCAAGTGCACAGGAATGAAAGCCTTTGGCACGAACTGCAAGCAAGGGCCCACCTTCTATCCAGTGCCCTTGTCATTTCTGTATGCTCCACTGATTTCATCTTCTCTTCCTCTGGGCTCTGCCCACGTCTTCCCTGGATTAGGTGAGCAGTGGAGCTTTGCCAGACCCCATTCTGGCATTAGTTCCAGCAAGGCAGTGGCCTTCCCCTGTTGTGACAATGTCACTGACTCTCAATTTAAGCAGCAGATGGCTTGGAACACATGGGCAGTGCTTCCCGTGGTGGCCTTCACTTTCTGGAAGGGTGGAGCTTCTTGTTCTGGAACTCCATTAACATTAAAAAGAGAGTACTAGATTGCTGGCACTCCCTGTGTTCTATGTGCTATTGTTCTTCTTTTGTGTCAGAATACCCAAGTGGGAGAGGGAAGAATTAAGTTGGATCACCCAATGTAAATGGAAGAGGGAAGAATTAGGTTGGATCAGGTTCTAGAGAGTCCAGTCTTTTGGGCAGGGCATCATGGCAGTGAAAATGTGGGATGGAGGAGAGTTGTACTTATCATAGAGGAACAGAGAATAGGTGACCAGGGAGAATGAACGCCACAACCCAAACTCAGTGCTCTCTTTCCTTCAGCTCCACAGACAGCTTTCCCAAAGAGCCTGGAGGTAGCAGCCAAGTGTTCAGTGTATCAGTGTGGGGGCGGGGAGGTAGCGGGTGGGGGGCTGTGTTAGAGGTAGCAGCTCCTCAGGATCCTTCCTGCCTGGCCAGTGGAAGCATGCAAAGTGAGGTGGAGGGAGCTTAAAGTCATAGGCAAAGCTTGGGTACCTGGCACACTTGGGTGATTCTGCCTCAGAGTTCATAAAGGGATAAGTTGATCCTTATTCTGCATTAAGGTTAGCATTGTGTCATTTATAGATTCCACATCCTAAGAGAAGACCCGGTCACCCCTCTGGTTCCTCATATTGACTCTCCCATTCTCCTTAAAAACCACGTATTTGGCTAGACAGAAGCAAAGCTATTTGAAAGCATGTTGGCTTTTGAGCTCAGGTCAGTCTTTTGCTAGAGAATGAATTTTTCCCCCCAAGGAAATTAATAGATGATAGACTAAATGCCAGGCTGTTTTAGTTCTCAGAACCGTCTTCTTTGAAGGCGTATTGTTTCTTTATATTTTTCAGAAGATAGAAGATAATGCTTAGAATTTTTGGGTTGTTCTATGTGAATAAAAAATGAGGACATGGCTGCTCCTAGGTATGGGTTGAGGAGAAGGCTTATTATAGATATGAGGAAGGACACAGTCAGAGGCATTTGGAAGGGTCCACACTGAACTGGACCATAGGAGAGAGGTGGTAAGTGGGAGAGAGAGAAGAAGAGAGGAACAGAGGAAGAGGCCAAGAGCAAGCCAGGAGACCTAGACATCATATAGACGAGATGGCTGAGGTGAGGTTGTATAGGAATCAGAGACCTGAGGGGAAGGGAGGCGGGGGAGGAAAGAGGAGGGGAGGGGAGGGGAAGAGAAGCTTGGGTAGAGAGGGTGGGGCCGTTGAGAAGTGCTCAGAGGAGCCTGGACTCTAGAAAAGATATTGGCGATGCTATCTGGTACCCATTGTCCACTTCAATATGTTAAATAGGTACTTCAGTTAGCCATTTGTCCTGAGTTTGAGACCTAACTCTATGCTTTCACATAGACAAAATAAAACCAGTATAGTTTCTGCTAATGCAGGACTGGCTGAATAAAATATGGCATCCCTGAAATATGGAATATTAGGTGGCTGTAAATATCATAAGTTGGTGCACTAACGATGATAGTGGTTAGTGTGAATATGCTATGCAAAGTGCAGTAGGATCCTGTTTGGGGCTGTGTAAATGCTTGTTAGCAGGCCTAATCATGTGCCTATCTGTATATGTTTGTGTAATTTCATTGAAAACTGGCTACAACCTATGCATGAAAACATGCATTAGTAACATAGGCCAGCCTTGGACAAAATGGGACAAGGGGGGCTGCTAAGCTATGTACAAACAATGGATTACCCTACTTTTGCAGAAGGGAAATGTATTTTCATACTGTTGACGCATAACATTTTGGAAAATCTCACATCATGGTTAGTATGCAGGTGATCTATTCTTATCAGGACAGGTGACAGCATCAGGCCTGTCAGCGCACAGGTCATTCTGTGGTAAGCACATTAGCCTTTCCTGAGACCTGGCAGGAAGAGCAGAGTCACATTAGGCAAAAGGGCTCCCCTTTGAGTTCATAAGGCACTTACTGATGGAAGGGCAGCATGGTGTCCGTATCACACAGGTCAAAGGTTATATATTCTCGATTGTGGAGAATGAAGAGTGGAGGGTGTTCTGTGCTGAAGAGAGGACTCTGAGGAAGCCCACATGCTTGTTGAACATGCACGCACGAAGTCCTGAGTTTCCATTTTTAGCCTTGTTCCCCTGAAGCCTCAGGACTGGGGCCGAGGGGTGGACATGTGGCATGAAGGCAGGAGAATCACTAGGGCTGGCTTGTTTAGCTGAAAACTGGTAAGCTTCCAGCTCAGTGAGATGCAGTGTGTAAGGGAATAATGAGGCGCCTTATGCCTTCCTCTGACTTCTGCACATGTGGTCATATACTGGCATACATTTCATGTGCACTCTTAACCTCATATACATGCACTCCTGACCTGACCCCCCCCCCCCCCCCCATGCACGCCTGGCAACATCCCCACTACTCTTTTATATTTATACACACTCTACTCCATGTTTACAACAGTACTAAACACTGCATCACAGATGATTAATACTGAGTTTTCTTCTGCTACTATGCCTTGCTTCCTTAAAAGGATTCGTAGGTGTTGTGCCAGGTAATGGCTAGATGAGAGTTGGATGTTACACATTAGGTTGCACATACCATTCTTTTTATTTGCATGGTTCCTCCCTCCCCCCCAGTGGACAAGTCATTATTCAAGTGTCCATTGTTCAAGTTAGGGGTAGTACATCTTTGTCTGAAGTGTTCTGCTAGAGGGGGTTTCAGCTATACAGAATGAGTAATGAAGTGACTGAACCCCATACTGCGGATGTATTAGATGACAGAGCACATAAGACTGTTGAGAGGCAGTTGGAGGTACGTGCTTTTGGATAGATACAAGCTGCTGTTGCCCTGTATGGAAATGAGGAGAAATGAAAGATTTATGGTGAACATTAGCCACCCCCTTTAATAGCATGCATCTAAACTCTTGTATATTGTATGTTTCCTTTGTCTTCCCAGTCCTATAGGTGATGGTTGCTCCTAAAGCAATTGGATATGATTTGAGACTAAGAATTTTTATTAATTGGTTGCTATTCCTTGGAGTAAAAAAAAAATGAAAAAAAAAAAAGATTAACAGTGGAAGGATATTAAAAGTGCAATTTGCTCATTCATTACATGAACAGTTTCGGTTTTTATGGAGAGGTAGGCATCATATTAAGGGCAAACTATTTAGCAAGATGTATGAATGATTAATATATGAGAAATTGTGAATTTAATACCCGTCCAAAACTTGTTAGAATAAATGATTTTTATGTTTCGATTAGCTTTTGTGATGGGAAATAATATATTTTATGTAAAAGAAAATCTACATGCTTTCACTTCTTACACTTGGCACTGGGTTCCTGTCTTATATTCTGAACTCTTTATCTTTAACTGCCTAGGTAATGTGTTGTAACTGAATGTATGCTCACTTCAATAGCTTCTGTTAGGCAGTGTCCTGTGCATTCTGCTGACATTTTCTGTTCATTAGGTGCCTGGGCATAGTAATAATGTAATAATGAATCTGCCTAGAGGGCTAGGGCATCCGCCCTAGAAGGTGTGACAGGTTGGGTTGTACCTCAAGGGTAGAATACTAGCTTAAGATACTGGAGACACTGGGTTCCAGTCTCAGCCAGACAGATAAGAAGCTAAGGTAGATGTGCAGCAGTAAGAAAAGGAAAATCAAATACTCCAAAAGAAAGACGGTTCAGCTCTAGTGGGTGGGGAAGAGAAAGAAGAAGTGGAATTTGTCTCTAGACATTTGGTGTTTCAGCATTGGGTAAGGAATGACACCACAGAGCTTGAGAGTCAACTGCTGTCACTTCAGAGAGAGGGGAGACAGTGTTTTAAAGAGAGAGTATTTTCTAAGGGACCTGGGAACATGGTTCCAGGTAATTCCTAATTCCTTAGGAAATAGCCAAGATTACAGTACAAAAAAGTCAGAGCAATGGAGGCAGGAGACTAGTTCATGAAGAGCCTTTTAAGAGCCTCCCCGCCCCTCCCGTGTGTGTGTGTGTGTGTGTGTGTGTGTGTGTGTGTGTGTGAAAATTAAATCACAACTAAAGTGAGATAACATCATTTCTGTCATGTTGATTGGCAGAGATAGACACAGTTGATAAAATACCACATCTGCGAACAGCGCTATCAAAGCTCTTTATCAGCTCAGTGCTGCTATCTGCAGTCATGTCACTGGAAATAGATTTTTGAGAACTCTTTGGAAACAGTTGGTCAGTTTCCAGAATCGAGCAGTAATACACCATCTTTCCTCTCGGTGACCCCACTTTCAAGGAGTTTATCTTGTGGAAGAACCCCCGTACCTTTCTGAGGTTCATGTGTGGACAGCTTCCCTGGACTGCCGTGAGACTCGAAACGACCTCAGTATGCATCGCTAGGAGATTTTAAAGGAGGCCAGTCTGTGTGGTGGGATACTACACAGACATTTAATGGACACATAAAAGCAACCCGCATACTAATCTGTCAGACTCTCAGTTTGTATGCCGATTGAAAATCCTGTGTGTCTGCAGTGGTCTAGAGGGACTGTCAGCATGGACGGGTAGCTTGGGAAGTGGTGCCAGGGTGAAGTCTTTGCATTTTCTTTTGCTACAGATTCTTTTTCTCTTGCAGCCTTGGCTTGAGTTTTCTTGGTGTCTTGGAGTGTTGAAATGTGTGAGCCATCAGAGTTTGAAAGTCTCTGCAGCTTATTTCGGTAGTTTTGCGATCTCAGAATTTTTTAAGGTGATGGCAGGTTTTCTGGGCCTAAAAGGATCTTTCTGTTCTTTGCGATCTAGGAAGTTCAGTCTGTTTCAGGCTTTGAAGTATTTGCTTTGGTTTGTCTTTACTTTTCCTTTTGGGATTGGGTGAGTAGGTGGGTGCACTGGAATTGAACCCAGAGCCTCATACTTGTTCAACAAACATGCTACCCTTGAACTATATGCCGCCCAGCCCTGTGTTGTTAGGTGTTTCTTTAAAGTCACAGGGGTGGTTTTTTTTTTGTTTTTTGTTTTGTTTGTTTGTTTGTTTTTTTTGAGAGGTGACTGTTTCTGTAGCTTGCTACAGGTTGTGGTAGCATAGCCTAGAAGATGCTTTTCTGTTGATTGAGTTCTAATTTTATTGGTTTTGCCAGGGGAACAGTATTTATATTTAAAGATGCTATTGATTCTATGATGTGTAGTGTCTGTCTAAAAAGCACTACTGTGTTAAATGAATGCCAGGGGATTGAGAGGGTAAATGTGTGTTGGCAGGGAGAGAGAGAAAGTGTGCAATTTAAGATGTTATTTTAGGTTACTTGATACCACTCTGAGTGTGGGTGTGAGCTGAGTGAGTACACTTGTCCTTGAGTGTATGTGTGTGCACATCTGTGTGTGGGTGCCTTTGCACGTGGAAGTGAGGGGTCAGCCTAAGACATTGCTCTTCAGTCACTACCTTATTTTTGAGACAGAATCTTTCCCTGGCTTGAGGCTTGTGTATTAGGCTAGGTTGGCCCACCCTGGAGACCGCAGGTCACTTTGGCTTTCTGACCTCTGTACAGAGCACTGAACTTGAGTCCCCAAGCTTGCAAGGCAATCACTTTATAGACTTGGACAATCTTCCCACCCCGTGGAATATGTCTTGGCTGTGTCAATGTTGCCCGGAGAGCAAACCTTTCCACATCGTTCCGTGTATGGGAGGATTCTAACTCCCCCTCATCTGTGGTCACAACCTGCTGATGGACATGTTAAGTACACATCCAGTAAAAACCTAAGCATGTGCTCATTTCTAATGGGAGTCTGAACTCCCTTGCAGAAGGCCTTCTCACTGATGGCTCCTTTTGTGTCCACCATGCCCATGCTTTGGGGCGTGAGGTGCACAAAGGAGTGGCAGCTACACCTGAAAACAAGCCTGACCTCCTGTGCCCCTTCAGTGGAAAAGCTTCCCCCTTTGTAGCTCTTTCTGGCATTCAGTAGGTGTAAGAGTTTTTTTGTGAAAGGTGATGTGCTTGCCTCCTTTTCATGTGTGAATGGGGTCCTGCTTGATCTCACTGTTTCTCCATTTGAAACAATCTTGGGACCCAAAAGTACCAAGCTTGATGAGTTTTAAGTGTTTTCTCCAGATGGTGAAGAGGAGGGTGAAGTCTCACTGGGCTGGTATGTAGGAGGGATTTGTTTTGTTGGGGTCAGAACAGAACTGTGTCCAAATCTGATACTGATGCTATAAGACAGCATCATAAAGGGGAAGCTCACCCCCAGGTTCTCTCACTCTGTCCCTGCAGCAGGTGGGAAGACCTGGGAACATGTCTCTTGAGCGTCTCATAACTGTGGACTTTGATTGTATCCGCCCCACCTATATCCATGTTTTTTCTGTATTCACCTTGTGTGCTCCATGATTTCTTGCCTTCTTAAAATAAAATGCAAAACCAAAAAGTGAACCCTTAATTTGAACTGCCATACACTCATGGTTTTGGGTTATCCGCTGGAGCATGGTTGACTTACCAAGTGCCACATCCTTAAAATGTACTTTTCCTAATCCACAGCCATTCACTGCCAGTAGCCCTTCACTCAGGGGTGAAGTCTTAGGTTGTACTGACTCCTTTGATCTTGTGCTGTCTGTCTCAGCTGCTGTGAGTACCTGAGAGTGTCAGTCCTGTCCGGAAGACACCGATCTTGTTCTGGTCCTCCCTTACCTCTGGCTCTTAAAATAATACCCCTCTACCACCACCCCTGTTTTCCATGGTCCCTGACCCTTGAATGGTGTATGTATGCATTTTCTGATTTGTGACTAAACACTCCATTGACACTCTGCATACTATTACTATTTATGGGGACTCTCTTTAGTCTGTAAAATGGCTATGGCCCATCATGGAGGATGAATAGCTAGGATTCTTCCTACTGTGGCTTTTTCAGGTAACGTTTTCTGTGTCGGAGCCCTCAACTTTGCCCTGAGAGTCATACAAATAGTATGTATGTAAATGACTGGGCATTGCTGTGTGCCAGTGAAACTTCATTTACATGAATACACACAATGGATTTGGTTTGTTGGTAGCTATGAACGGCTAGTATGCCTGTTCATCCTGACCCATGGGCTGACTTGTGCCTTTCATACTCTTTAATCTCACATTTCCTTTGTACTTGTAGATATTCATGAGGAGGGAGCCCCCCATGGATTATGTCTTGATATTTTACCATTTTAAAAACGGATACTATCTTGGTTAGGGTTTTACTGCTGTCAACAGACACCATGACGAAGGAAACTCTTACATGGACAACATTTAATTGGGCCTGGCTTACAGGTTCAGAGGTTCAGTCCATTATCATCAAGGCAGGAGCATGGCAGCATCCAGGCAGGCATGGTGCAGGAGGAGCTGAGAGTTCTACATCTTCATCTGAAGGCTGCTAGAAGACTGGCTTCCAGACATCTAGGACAAGGGTCTTAAAGCCCATGCCCACAGTGACACACATACTGCAACAAGGCCACACCTCCAAATAGTGCCACTCCCTGATCCAAGTGTACATAAACCATCACAGATACTGAGAAAATTTTAAACTATCAATTCATTTATAACGTTATGAAATCTATAGCATGTGGGGCTGGAGAGATGGCTCAGTGGTTAGGGGCACTGGCTGCTCTTCCAAAGGACCTGGGATCAATTCCTAGCAGCTACTTGGAAGCTCACAAGTATCTGTAATTGCAGTTCCAGGGGATTTGACACTCTCACACAGACATACGTGGAGGCAGAACACCAGTGCACATAAAATAAGAATAAATAAATAATTGAAAAAAAAAACACAGAATATTCACATAAAAGGCACATTTTTTTTGAGAAATAGTTATTTTCCAAGCTTAAAAATATTAATCAGGAGCGTGGCTATGCTTTTCATTTTTACCAGTCCTTTAACATCCAGTTCAGTAGACAGATGTTGTTTGCACTTGGTCTATGTACTGTTAAAAGTCACAAAGTCTTTGGAACCTGCCTCCCTGTGGCTCTGAAATAACCTTGGGAACTCCCTGGGCTTCCCAAGGAGGGACTAAGGGACCACCCTTTGATAATCTCCACTCTCTAAATGTCATTAATGGAAATTAATTTGCCTGGCAAATGCCATCCTCGTTCCCATCCTCTTTCGGAGTTCCTTTGTCATCCCTTTCTGAGCATCCAGAGGGCATGTAGTCATGTGGTCGGAGCCTTGAAAGCAAGCTTGCTGTGTTTTCTGAGAACTCACCTTAGCTGAAATTGGCTCTGGATGCATCACAATAGCATTTTACCACCTTAGGGAAACAGAAGCCAGTAGATAGACTGAATTCATTGTTGTGAAAGGAGAAAGAGAAGAAGGCTACCTCTGTACGGGAGAGTGCTGGCAAGGACAAAGACACTGGGAAGAATGATTTGCATCCAACTGGGGAGATTGAAACTCTCCCAGAAAACTGGGTTAAATATGAAAGGAGGCGGAGCCTCAGAGTTGGCTGCTTTCCAGGTCACTTCAGACTTTCAGAGCTAGGGTCTCATAGTAAGTGGGCTTTTAGGGGCCCTTGAAGTTAGGAGTCAAATGGGTTTGGAAGTGTGAAGCTTTGGGAGTGGGGCAGGTTAACTTCTTTCACACTTAATCCAAGCTTAGTGAGGGGGAGGAGGGGCTTTCCCATCCTGTCCCTCTCTCTGTCTCCTGCCTCTCTGGGTTTCCTTATGCTCCCGTGAGTTGAGTTGACTTTCCAAACAAGGAGTCAGCTTGCAGGTCCCTAAGGCCTTGCTGTGAGATCCTGCTACAACCCCTGTGTGTTTTCTCACAAAGAAAAGCAATCTTTTTATTAAAGCCGAGTTTATTTTGTTCTTAGGTGCTTGGCGTACACAGGTGGGGGAGGTGACGTTGCAGGCGGTTGAACGTATTCAGCAGTGGGATTTTGCATAGGTTTGACTAGATGGAATAAATACTAAAGTCATCCAGCCCAATGCTGGAAGCTTGAACCTAATTGCCTCTCTTTGTATTTAGCTCAACTTTAAAGGAAATTTATAACTACATTGGGCTCAGTGAATTCCCTGGATGCCTTCCTTTATTACCCATTATAACATATTTCTGTTTAATTTACTTCTTAGAGCCCTGATCCTTCAGTTCAGTGTATTTGGAGAATGGTGAAGTGAATTTGAGTGTTTTTGGAGGTTCAGCTCGGGTTGGGTAAAGGGAGAGAGTGATTTTTTTTACCTTGTTCTAGACCGTTCACATGTTGAGTTTTATCTTCAGAATTTAGGAGACATGCCCTGTTTTTTTTTTCTTTTCTTTTCTTAACCCCCAGACTCGTGTTCAGCCGCATCATTTCCACTCTGTGTGTACACCTCTCCCCCCACTTAGAACATCTGTTACCCTTACACGCCACAGGAAATCTATGTGAACTCTCCTAACCACTTTGATCAGAAACAAATGCTCATCCCTATCATTAAAGCTACAGCTGTAGACTTTGCTTCCATACAGGGCAAACTGCCCTGCCTTGTATGGAATCCCAGCAATTAGCGAGGAAGTGCCAGTGGTTGAGGGAGGGAGACTCCTGGGTTTCTGGAAACACTGGCAGTAGGAGATTTAGTAGTAGTGATGCCCAGTCCCCCCTCACTTGCCCCTTTGTTCTGTTTACTGCTAGCTACATATTTCTTCCTGTGTGTTCCCTAGCATTCTCCCATCACACCATATGGGCCTTTTCTCTGGTGATTAATCAGGCTGCATGCTGGGCTCTCTGATTCACCAGGGATTGTGTTTCCTCATGGTCTTGTCGGAACATGCAGAACAGCAGCATGATGCTTCTCACATTTGCACCCGCTGCTAACAAGGCATCTGAAAACTGCTAGGCTGCGTTTGAGGAGGGCCAGATCACACTGCCTTGTTGCTCTTAGGCCTCTAATTCTGCACTAAAATGATGATGATGGTAATAATAATGCTGTGTTTTGTTTTGTTTCCCCTCCACCCCAAAGTGGGGGCAGTAAGGAGAGCCCACATTCCCTGGCCAATTCCAACCTCTTACAATGGGTTAATGAAAAGGAGTTGAGACCTGTTGTTAGGATTTGCTATCACTGTAATGATGGTGAAGGAAATTAACAGCAGCCTGTGTACTTTCAAAAACCCCAACACAACAAACAGAGTTACAGATCTAATTGGCTTTTATTTACAATTTATGAACGAGGCTGTCGCTGCCCTACAGAATAGACAACAATCTCACTGGGCCTGAGGCCCAGTAGTAGGTTTTATAAGTCAAGAACAAGAAAACAGAATAAGAGTTTACAAAAGCTGAGTGTTTCTTACCAGGTTACTTCGGATGACCCTTTCTTGGTCAGGATTCCAGCATAGAAAGAGTTCTTTCTCATTGCTCTGACTCAGGCATGGTGGGTCCTATGGTTTTTCAGGACTTTGAATCCAAAATGCTCCCTCGGAGTTTCCATTTGTGACATTTAACATTATCAACTCCATTTTTGCTTGGTTTGTTCTGGCATTCAAAAGGATGGCCTCACATTACATTTGTTCACTAACGCTTTGAGGTACTGTGGTAAGACGTTATCTGCCCTTGGTCTGGGAAGATGGCTCAGTGGGTAAAGTGCCTACCCCACAGGCACAAGGACCTGAGTTTGGATATTCAGAGTCCAGGAAAGTTGAATATGGAAGTGTCGCTCTGTAATTACAATGGGTCTCATGTGAGGTAGAAGGAGGAGGCAGGCCAGTCCTGGAAGCTTACAGGCCAGTCAAGCTGGTATAATTAGTGATCAACATGTGACCCTGCGTCAATCAAGGTGGAAGGTGAAGTATGACTTCCAAGATTACCTTCTGACTTCAACATGGTTATTGTAGTATATATTTGCTGCCTCTGACACACATGCATGTGTGTACACGCACACACACACACATACACACACAGACGTATTCACATGCACATATGCTTACACACAAATACTTTAAAAAGAGCTTTTATCCATTGTTAAACCATGCCATGTTTAATTTTTTTGCTGTAGTGTGACGAGGTAGGGACTATTACTGCATTTTAGAGGAGAGTTGTTAACAATGGACATGGGAAAAATTATTTGTTCTCAAGTTGGTAGTAACAGAAAGTATTTTTTAAAAATATAGTTTCACAATTTAGTTGTTTCTGTAATTATAATTTTGAGATTGAATTAAAATGTATACACATATACCTTCCTTTCTGTGTGTGTATATATACATGTATACATATATTACACAGATCTTTATTTTGTGCCTAGTTACCTTTGTACATGTGTAATTATTGTCCCCTGAGTGACAGTCATCCAGATTGAGACAGGGAACATTTCCATCATCCTACACAATATGGGTCCCTGTCTCCACACACCTTACCAAGTGGTCATGCATCATGGATCATTTTGCTCAAAGAACACCAATATAGAGATCTGTACTGTATTTCCTCTTTGGTGTCTGGTGGTCTCTGCGAGCTCGGCAGAAAAACAAAGCATTAGACACAAGAAGGAGTTTTGGTTCAGCTTGACTTAGTTAACCTGGCCAGCTCAGTCTTCTGGAGTTTGACCCCAAGGAATTTATTTTTTTTTTTTTTGACATATTTAAACATAGTACAACTTTGGGAAGTTCTCACAACAAAGCTTAAAGCATGACTGAGTTGAAACATGCTTGCACAGTGCATGTCTTTTGCAAAGTAGCTATGATCTCTTATCTAAGAATGGGTTCTGCTGAGGAAGAATGATGCTCAGGATTAAGGGTCTAGGGAGGAAAGTTTTGTAATAAGCATAATACTAAACTCCTTTGCTTGGACCTTCCTTCATAAGGATGGGCTCCATTGACTGAGAAGCAATGCTCAATGCTCAGAAGTCTGGGACAATTGGGTAAACCCCATCTTTACAGAATGGCAAAGATTACCAAGTGATAAACAACACCCACTCCAGGCTTCTGGATGGAACAGGTGTAAACCCCTTCTGTTGAAGAGAAAAGTCTGCATGGTGAACATTTGTGGTTTCTCTAGTATTGTCTGTGAGCACAAAGACCTGGTGTCCTACAGGTGTCTTGCATCTTCTGCTCATACAAGCCTGTGCAAATCACATGCTAAGTAATGGGCTATGTGGCCTTCAGTGCACACTGATAATGTCAGTGTACGGCAATTTACCATTTGCTTATTGCTAAGCCTGAGTCTTTCCAGCTTAGGACTTGAAGTGCAGCATTGCCAAGAACATCCCAACAGTGCCTATTGGAGCCTGTTTGAAGGCTGTGCTTACCAACAAAACAGAAAGATGGTTCATGGTTCACACTTGAACCTGGACTCTAGTGCCACAACTCTGGTTACTATTGTTGGTAGTGACAGAATCTCATTTTCCTCTCATGTGGAGACTTTGAGGCTTTATGTCAGAGTTCAGTGGGCTGGCTGGCCCTTTGAGGCATTTCTTTGGTACCTGTCTTGCCCCTGTCATCTAGATACCAGGCCATAAACTTCCCATCATTTTCAGAATGATTCTTTTAGTATCACAAATCCTGGACTGTAGGAAACGTCCTATCAGCTTAGAGCTTACAAGGCTTTGGAAAGAAGTTCTGGGTACAATGATAGGCGTTTCTATGCAGCTGGTGGATTTGTGCTCACTATGATTGGTGTTTTAGATGTGGTTGATGTCCTTTAACAGCTTTGCTGCTAATGCCTTAGTCGCTGGAGTTCAGAAGCCAGAAGTAGAATTTCTAAGACTTTTTTCAGTTTTGGGGGTGGTGATACCATCTCTTTCTGTGTTCCCTTTGTCCTGTTTTTGTGAGTCTTTGGAAGCTGCTTAGTCTCTTCTGCTTATTGTGGGGGTGGGGAGGTGGGGATGCGGGGGGTGGGGGGTGAGGGGGAGGGAGGGCGGGTAGAGGGAGGGGGTGATGGTGGTGTAGAATTGTACCAGTTCCTTCCCTTCCCTTGATAAACTGAAAGGGTGACCCTTTTTTTAAATTTATTTTTTATTAGATATTTTCTTTCTTTACTTACATTTCAAATGATATCTCCTTTCTCGGTTTCCCCTCTGGGGGGAAAAAAAAAACCCTATTCCCTTCCCCCAAAGGGTAACTCTTAATTTAGGAATGTTAGTAATAAATATATTTGTATAGTTTTCTGTGAGTTTATCCATACATCTTTGTTTAGGATTTCTTAGTTATAAAGGGATATTTGCAATTCTACTATTAAATCAAAGCTTACCTCTGTCCTTCGAAGGAAAAGCTTTTTCCTTCATTGAGTTGTTCTTGTCATGGAAGAGACTCCGTGTAGTGAAATGCATAGAGTTGAGGTGCTTGCCTGGACACACTGATGGTGTGAGGCCTGTTCACAGGTATGACTGACTGTACAGACCAGACATGCAGCCTCAGTGGTTCCTCTGTGAATCACAGCTTCTTTGAGCAGCCTTGTTTGTGGACCGTGGAGCTAATGAGACCTATTCTAGCATATTTCAGCTCTACTCTCTTCAAACAGACCGTGAGGGGTTGGATTGGATTTGGCCATCAGTGGAGAAGAGAAGCCAAAATTGGTCCCCTGGGAGGCCAGATAGTTTGATGGTGAAAAGCTTGGGTTCTGAAGTTAGACAGCCAGGTGTGTCTCTCTAATCTGTGTGGTCTAATTTTAAAACCTCTCTTGTTGGATCTGCCAATCTGCCAATCTCTGAAAGGGGTGACCTGACTGTGACCATTGTTGTGGGTTGTCCAGGGCAGACTGTTCTGACTCCGCTGTCATTGGACACTGTGTTTCAGATTAGTGCTGTGGAGGACTATTCTGGGCATTGGGTGATACTGAGGACATTGACTTCTACCTCATAGATTCCTGTCAGTGTGACATGAAAAAGTATCTCCATTGTTATTGTCTAATGTCCTCATTGGGCTGTGAGACCCTTTGGTTTCGTGTTAGATTATTCGATAAGCTGTTATGGTAAAATTATTGGTCAAATAGTCTTTTACCTTTAAGAAAAAAAAATTCTTTGGAGTAAGCTAAAGTTCTCTTTGGTTGCTTAACAGAAACAAAGAATCCACAACACACAGGTAGCAACATCAGTCTGTCCTTGTTCTCTTGATGTCCTGTCTTCCGTGAGGCAGGATGAATGAATGCTCAGCACTGTCTGATCGTTGATGACTTCCTTATGCCTTCTGCTCCTGGCCACTGCAAACAACAGCCCTTGCCACCTGCCCATTTGCAGTTCGGCTTCCTGGGTTTGTGCGAACAGGCTCTTGTTCTTGTGGTCCATTTTCACAGTAGAGTTGTTAAAGGCTGTTCAAGCCAGGCAGCCCTGCAGACATCGTGAGCATAAGACTGCTAGGAGTGTAGGCACAGGTGTCAGGCAGTGGGTGAGCTCAGTTGAGGTGATGAAGGCCTTGGAAGGGAGTTAGGTGGCTGAGCCCCAGGTACGGGCTTATCACTCATTAGTGGTTGCACACCCAGGCTTAAGGAGTGGTGCTTGGTGCACCTAAGGCGTGAAGTTAAGTTAGTGAAGATGCCTGGGATGGGTGTGAAGAATAGATGGAAATAACACTTCAGAAAAGGCAGATGGAGGTAAGGAGCCAAACTTCAGCATCTGTCTGGGCTTTGATTGTCTTTTGCAGGAAGGTGGATGTTGGGAACATGGACTGGTAAACAGATTAATTTTTCTTTCTTTGTCAATAATACTATTTTCTTTCTGATTCAGGCTTTGAATTTCATGGGAAAGCTGAAGGAAAGCTGAATGGCTGCTGTGAAATAGCTCACTATTAAGTTTGTCCAGCAAGAATATTTGTATGTTTTGATATAAGGTTTCATGCAGCCCTAACGTAATCTAACTTTCTCTGTAGTTGCAGGTGATCTTGAACTTTCAATTCTCTCTATTTTCCGCCTCTACTGCTGGAATTATCCAAGGAGCCCAGTGTAGGCTTTGATAAGATTACTGGAAACCTAGTAAAAGATGCCATTTGATTTTATTGTTATTATTTAAAGGATATTTTTGTCACACACATAAAAATGGATGGACCAAATTGTAACTATGTGATAAAGGAGAGCCCTGTAAAAGGTAGACACTAGACAGCCATGCTGACTCAGTTTCTGTTACATCTCTAGGGGCCCCTGTGGCCTTCTTCCCATAGGTACCTCTACCCTGCACCTGGTAGAGGGGCATCGTGTGGAATCACTGGTTCTGCCTGTTGGCTGGGATAGCACTCTGGGCTGAGCAGGAACCCTGTGGTACCCCTCATATCTGAGCAGCTCTGGTTGATGCCACTGTTTCTATTTTTCTTTCACTCTTCTCTCCATCCTTTGTCTCTGAACCTTTTCTCATGGCACACCAGGTTCTTACCCATTTCCTCAGATCTTCTCCAGGGCATTCTTCTCTCATTACAGTGATTGTCTCTCTGTTCTCCCATTCTCCCCACTCGGAGTACAAAGAAGGATGCCTGCAGACTGAGTGTGGGGCGTGTGATTCTCGCCAGCATAGACAAGATGCAGTGTGTATAGCCTATTGACAGCCTGACATGCCTTGGGCACTCAGATTGAGAATACTTCACTTTAGAATTGGGGTTATCTGTTATTAATAAAAATCTTTTAAAACCATAAGGGAATGTAAGATTCAGCTGAGAGTTGTTTCAGTGTTGACATGCCTGGTATGAGCTGCAACTTCAGTTTAAACCAAGACTCTGACCTAATTTTCATACTAGTCACTGGAAAATATATAATGACACAGTATCTATAAAGCTGTTAGACAAGGGAGAGCCTAATTTCGTGCTTTGCGCCTTATGTACAAAACCCACATTGCTTCAGTTTCTCTTTGTGAATTTTCTTTCTGTGCTGTCATATTCACATTTTATTTATTCAGATTAAAGAAGCAACATATTGATACATTGTTATTTGAAAACTTCTCAAAATAATCCCCTACCAAATACCAAGACTCTCTCAGAAAGAAACTGAATCTTGTATACCTATAGTGCAGTTATCCATGAGGGACAGCTCATTTCCAGAGAACGCAATGTTGTATTCATATTGGTTGGTATGCATCTCTGTCTTAGGGTCCCTTTGAAATCTTTGTGAATTGTTCTTCAACTGGTGGCCTCATCACTGTTAGTCTCCTCCATTCTACAACCAACTATTTCACAGTAACACAGTAGCCAGCTGTTTCCGGTTATACGCTAAAATAATAAAATGTTCATGTAAATGTGTGCTTTTACCTGCGGTTAAAAGAATGACTGATATTATATGTTAGTGATTTCCAAACAAATAGGATATATGCCTATACATATGTATATATTAAATATTGTCAGTCTCCTGTGCAAATGAAGGAAAAAGCATGGTGGCTTAATGCCCCCCTTTAAGTGGCTTTCCTCCAAGACTGGCTGTGGAGGCCATGGGACACTGGGTGCCTTTCATACCCTGCTGGTTGCATCATTAGCTCACACTGCTTTGGCTCCTTGTGGATCATTTCTAATGAGCTGGCACTCTGCATTATCTTAAATTGAGCTGAGTATAAAATCTTCGTTCTGAATGGAACATAGTTGCTGAATGTTTTAGAAACAACACAAAAAATTATTTAATACAAATAATCCAACTCTTCCTTTCTCTCCACTGCACCAAACATATTGTAAAGTCCCAGGGTCCACATTAGTCCCTGGTGACAACAGTGTGGCCAAGCAGGTGCACTGTCTGACTGAGGTGCATGTCAGCCCTGGCTGTGTGTAGTAAGTCTGTTCAGGATTGACTCCTCACAGCTTTGCAGAATCAATGAATTATGTCCGTTGTGTTAGCCGTTGTGTAAGTGAAGCCACAGAGGTAGCTAGAAGAGAAGTTGGACCATGGCAATCATATGTCAGACTGACTCAAAAATTTCTGAAGAGCGTCAGTTAGTAAGGTCAGCCATCTGCTTCGTAGATCCCCTTAGAGGGGAGGGGTGGGTTGTGCTTGTTTATGTGTATTTTTATGGATGTCAGCGATTGCCAGTAGTGTCTTCCTTTGTCTCTCTCTACCTTATGTTTTGACACAGGATCTCATCACAAAACTCGAAGATTGCTGATTAAGGTAGATTGCCTGCCAATCAGAGGAGGGATATTTGCTCTGTTTCCCCTCTGTCCCCCGAACCTCTCTCTTGCTTGCCACCAAGCACAGACATGCTAAAAAGACCAACTTGAGATCTGAATTCAGGTCCTAGTGCTTGCCCAGCGAGGACTTTATCCAATGACCCATCTCTTCTGCCCAGTGGTCTTACATTTTTTAAATAGTTGAGTTTTTAGCAGTTCCTTAAATAACCACACACCTTGATTTTGTTTCTTGGCCCATGAAGCCTCGGGAGTTTTTACTTTCTAGCCTTTTACTCTGGAAGTTTCCAGCCTTTGCTGTGTTTGCCACTCCTTCATTGCCTAAAGCCAAAAGGCAGTCTTTCTACCTACAAGGCTAGTGAGCCAGGCATGAAGCTCTCAAACTTCAGCATGAGTCAGGTCATCAGGCCCAGGGGACTCAGAGCTGATACAGATTCATAGTCCTTCTGAGACCTCTGGTGGTGCCTGAGAACCAACATTTCTAACAGGTCCTCAGGTGTTGCTGCTAATGCTGTCTGGGGACGTCACCAGGAGAAGCACTATGTCAGAGGGCCGAGCTAGGGTTAGGCTGTTCCCAAAGAGTCCCGGGCACCTCATTCCAGGCTGTCACCAGAGCAGCCCCTTCGAGTTGGCTCACAGAGTCCCTTAACTAAACATAGTAAGGGAAGATAGAATGTGACGCCCACAGCGCCATGTAAATGGGGTTGCTGGCACTGAGGTGCTGCAGTGTTCTCCTCCTGCACGGCTTCATAGACATGTGGCTGAATATGTGTTTAAGCCTCTCTCTTACTATGAGGGTGAGTCTTGGCATCTCCACTGTAAAAGTGACCATGGCAAGGTTGAAGTCTCATGATTAGCATGTGGCCCCAGGTTTTTTCGGGCCATTGGTCCTAAGAGAACTTTACCTCTGTCATAGCATCCCATTAACATGTCCCTCCATCACTGCCATGTGTGCTTATGTTAAGTGAATCCCATCTGGATTCACTATAAAACTAGAGATACTTTATTGGGGAAAAATGGCCATTAGGTATAGTGTTACTGATACTTTTATTTCTGCAGGCAAACCATTTACTTCTAGTTTCACTGTCAGCTATAGTTTGTTGTGATTTGAGTTATGTTAGTTTACATTGTGGGAGAAAAAAAAACCCAGATTCACATCGAACACATGCAAATATTTTGTCACAATCGTAGGTAAAATTACTTTCTAACAGAGAAAACAGTAGAGAATTACTTAGTCCCTGAACAGCCATGTTATTTCCTCCCATAGCCAAAGTGATGCCTTGGTTTCTTCCACACTTATATGAAGCAAAATGGCCAAAACTTAGAGGATATCCTGTATACAAGAGCAGCTTATGACATTATAGTCAGTGGTATATTGACAGTTGAATGAGCCCATTGTGTGAAATCAAGCTTTTTGGATATTGGGGACTGGCTGATGGGTTGTTGGTAGTGTATAAATTTGATCACTTTTTAAAAATATAAATTATGAAAGAGAGTCCTGTTATCTATCTCAGTCTGCCATCGAATTTGCAGAGCTCCTGCTTCAGCCTCATGGATGCTGGGCTTGTGGGTGTGTAGCATTTCACCAGACTCCAGCATCAAGAGTTATCACCTGGAGCACTCATCTGTCTCCTTCTTCAGTCAGTTCTTGGCTCTTCTCACTTGAAGTGTGGTGGTTTGATTAAGAAACGTCCTCTACAAGCTCAGGTATCGGAACACTTGCTTCCTAGCTAGTTATGCTGTTTTAGGAAGGGTGACAACTTGCTGGAGGATGTATGTCACTGTGGGTGGGCTTTGAGAATTGGTAGCCTTTTTCTGTTTCTCCCTGCTTCCAGTGTGTGCTCCCTGCTTTGCATATGTGGTTGAAGACATGATCCTGCTGCCATGCTTGGGCTCTTGATGTTCTACCTTCCTGCCTTGCCACAATAGATTCTTCATTCTGTACATTACCTTGCCTGCTTGGTGTTATCATAGGAAAAGAGAAGTTACCAATGCTTCTGGTGCCTTTCACATTCCTAGAATGCATACTTTGAGAGCCAAGTTTAAGTTTATATCAAATCCTTAGAGCCAAAAGTTGCTTTTCAATCTCTGGTAGTGCCACACATCTTGTTATAGGAGAAGAGAACGTGCGAATGACTCCATGGAGCCTGCCTGGCTTGAGTCATTTCACTTTCTCTTATCTTCTTAAATTTGAGTGTTGTGATTTTTTTTCTGAAAGTGTAATATCTGGATTTAAATGAACATTCAGCTCAAAAGGGTTGTTACCTTCATCCCTGTGTGCTACAGACAGTGTGTTCCAAGTTTTGGTTCATCGAGGATGGTCACCTTGTCTATTCCCCGGCAATGAGGCATCCACAGCTCTATTAAATGGCCCGCAAAAGTTATGTGCCCATTTCCACTTGTTATTAGACATTGTGCTAATTGCACGGGTGATTTAAATGTTAAAAAGGCATTAAAGCATTTGTTGTAATAATTAACCAAGGAATTGGTAGGTTACAAATGAATGATAATGTCTTATTTTTAAAGTATAGTATTGCCTATCTTTGTCAAGTGGTATAGTTATGAGACATTAATATCCAAATGGGAAATTTGCACTGAATGATCTCTAAGATCATTTCAAGGAAGTCCTCTATGGTTTTTGAAGTATGAGCGCTGGAGCTATTAATAGACTTTGTGAGGTGTCAGCTCTGTCCATTCATGTACTCCTTAGGGGGAAGCACCAGTCTCCTGCCTGCCACCTTTTGTCCTATACCAGAGTGTTAGCTGAACTTGGAGACTAGACTAGAGGCTTCTTGCATCCTGTTATTATTATTATTATTATTATTATTATTAATATTATTATTGTTATTATTAATTATTGATAGAAAGAGCCAGATGTTTTGTTTGTTTTTCTGGTAAACAGAGACTTATGGACCAGCTTTTAGCTTTTCTGCTAGGTGTGATTTAAGTTCTGTCTCCTGGACTGTAGCTGTTTGGCCAGTGTTTCCAGAGATTTCCTTAAGGAAAGAGAGACATGTCCTTTGTCTCCCTTTTTTGTCATGCTGGATGGAATGTGGACATGGGGCTGTATCTTAAGTTCATGAGGTTAGTACTGTGTTTCAGAGCCATAAAACAGGGGCAGCAGGCAGCTCTGTGTGTCCTGTTATGATGAATGTTTTTTTAGGGTAATATTTTTCTTGATTATTTGGAAATTTCATATAGTATATGCTGATCACATTCACTTACCAGCTCCTCCCAGGTCCTCCCCTGCCCACTCTACCCCACTCCTCCTCTCCCCCCACTAAAAAAGAAGAAGGAGAAGGGGAAGAAAAAACCAAATTCAATTTGTGTTGGCCAGATACTCACTGGAGTGTGGTCAAATGCCCGGTGGCCAGCCACATAAGGAAAATCCTTCTGCACCCCAACCCTGCTGGAAGCTATCAGCTGTGAAGAACAGAACTTCAGCATCTCCATCACAAGTTTTAAACTTCCTCTTCAATGGCTTCCTGTGACAATTATTGCTTCCAGAAAGACTGTAAGAGTGAAAGGCCACATTTCTAGCCGTGCTCTGCTTTCTGAGTCGTGAACCTGGAGAAAGGTTGTGCCTGTTACTTCTAAGAGAGGCTTGTGCACTTGCTCATCACCTGTACATTGAGGGACATTATTGCCTTGAGGCCTATCCTTTGCTAGTTAATCCAAGGATGCCACACCATTTTGATACTATGGTGCGTTTCAGCACGACAGACTGTCTGCTCTAAGCTTCATGAGGACAGAGAGAAGGGACAAGTGTTTATTTGAAGCCTCTGAGCCCTTGGTGTTTGTCCCCTAGGATTGGTGTGGGTCACTGTCCTTTTCTTTGTAAGGGTTGGTTTGGGTTTCTGTGTTTGCAAACAGTAAGCTTTGAATGTGTGGAGTTTAAGCTAGATAAAGTTTGGAGATGCTTCTCAAGAGCTTGTGGAACACGGAGGTGGAAGAAAAGAGTGTGTTGGTGGTATTAATAGAGCACCAGAAACTGGAGCTCAGCAGAGGGACATAGATTTTCAATTCATATGGGTAGGCTTTGCTTAGCTGTGGCTCCCAGCACAGGGCAGTGATCTCCCAAGAGGATCTTTTTTCTCTGAGGCCTCATTTATACTCAGTGGTGTTACCAGGTCTTTGGGTCATGCTACCCCATCTGCTCACTGTGGAGGAAGGCCCTGGACTTTGAGCTCCAGTCTTATGGGTGGTTCCCCTCAGAGCTAACTATTAAGGAGAGAACACACTTTGTAGGGCAGTCAAAGCTACACAGATTTTTTTTTTTCTTTTTCTGTATCTCTGTTGCTGTGAAATAAAATCAGGAATTCAGTGTGTCTGGAAGAGTTTCATATATTCAGGCTTTTGTAGTGAGGGGCTCACTGGCTTTTCTTAGGAGATTTGAGACCAGGGTTCTGGGAAGGGCATTGATGTAGCCTAGGGACCACAAGGACATGTTACTCAGTGGAGCTGGGTTGTGTTCCACCGGTTGTGTGTGTGGCTGTAACCCTTTATCTGGCTCGCCCACCTCATCTCAGTCTGACTCCCTTTGTAACAGACGGCTGACATTCAGTGCCACTGACTCGGAGCAGTCATTGAATTGTGCAGCACACAGTGGATTAGAAATCTGCTTCTTAAGTTGAAAGAGGAGAAATAATCCCAATAGTATCATTGACTGCTGGAACTGCTGCAGTGGCTCCATCAATTGTCCCCAGTGATCCATCTCAGATGGTAGACCCTCGGCATCACCTGGCTTGATGGAAGCCATAGAAACCCCCAAGCCTGCCTAATTGTAGGCAAAGTTTTCTACTCCTATTTTTCCAAAAATGTCACAGACAGAAAAACTCCACGTGTAAAGGCATCATATTCTCTCACCTGCTACAAACCGTGGATTTTATCACACTGGGGAAACCGGCAATTGAGTATGAAATTTGCAGAATATTGTTTACTTGATAGTGGAATTGAACGAAGTTCCTTGGAGGTTAATCTTTTTATAAGAATAAAAGAACTGGAATATTTATCAGGCATCTTTTAAGTATTTGTAACCCGGGATTAGGAGAGGTAGGGTGGCTGTAGAGCCTTTGGGTGTATTTTGCCTCCTGCCATGTTCCACACCACCCGTGTGGTAGACCTCTGATCTCTTCTGTGTCTCAGTGTCTTTTGACTTTCTCTAGGAGGTACCCCTGGTAGTCTCTAGCCTCTTCCAGGTCTCCAGTTCTCCTAGCTTCTGTCATGGTCTATCTGTGCTAGGTCTCCAGCATCTTCTAGGTCTCTATGTCTCTTGATTCTTTTGTGCTGTACTTGTGATGGTCCCCTGGCCTCCTCCATGCCTTTGTATCTCCAGATTTGCTCCATGGTGCATTGGGGATGGTGTCTTTAGCAGCATGTATGGTTGTGGCAGAGAGTGGGAAGAGGGGAAAGGTGGAGTAAAGCTATGTGTCTGTCAGTTATTCCTTTTTCAGCTTGTGGGCCTTTCCTCCCATTTTGTTTTCATGGCAGATATGTGTTAAATGCATAAGCTACGATAGAGGCCTCAGACTTAGCCTCTACGTGTAGGGATTGAGCAGACATGGCCAACAGTTGTATTCAGTGTTGGTATTTTGTATAAACTCCACCCCCACAGATACCTGGCAGCAGCCAGGTAGGCCTGGCCCTATAAAAGGGGCTGCTTGCCCCCTCCTCTCTCTCTTACTCTTGCTTCTCTCCCTTGCCTCTTGCTCCTTTGTTCCCCCTCTCTCCCCATTCCCTTCCCCGCTCTCTCCACGTGGTCATGGCTGGCCCCTACTTCTCTACTTTCTCCTCCTCTCTGCCTTTCTCTGTCTCTGCTACCCTCTTAACTCCCCTCCCCATGCCCTAAGTAAACTCTGTTCTGTACTATACTGGTGTGTGTCTGGTCCCTCAGGGGGAAGGGATGCCTCAGCCTAGGCCCACCAAGGCACCCCCTTCCCCTACACCATTGCCAGAACATATTCTTCTCTTTTTATGATCACAATATTCGGTGTCTGACTCTCACTTGTATGGGTCTTTTTGTTTGACTGAGGCAGGAGGAGCAATAGGCTATACTCAGACTCTAACATCTGAGATGGGGATGGGGTGAGGTGCTTTTCTCTCTCTCACAGTGTTTACACTTAGGGCAGTGTTGCTACCCAAGGGATATTTGGCAATGCTTGGAAATAAAGGATCAACATCTCTAGGGATAGGTTGTATGGACTGTTAATAACATCTAGTAGGTGGGCAGAGGCCAGCAATTTTTCTCAACATGCAGCTTGAATGACCCTCATTGGAGGACTGCTCTGCTTCAAGGAGTGCTGAGGGTAGAAAGCCTCAGAACCTTCTACCTGGCTGGCCTACACAGGAACATGGCTGTGTGGCACCTGCTTCTATTGCTGGCTTACCTGTCAGCTCTAGAAAAAACATAGTTTCCTGACCCTGGATCAGTTTTCCTTTTAATTTACTTTGCAGACTCGGTGCTGATGCAAAGCCAACATCATCATCACCGTCTAAAAGAGGCATAAGATACAAGTTAGTAGAATCTGGGTAGAGCCTGACTGCCTGCAGTCTGGGTACACTAGCATTTTACTGACTAGTTCATGACAGAAGAGTCCTTGAAGGTGCTGGGAATCTATTGAGGATTGGTGGTTCCCTGGTCCTCTCATTTAGTGTCATGCACTTGTCATTATTTTTCTGGTCTCCTTTGCACCAGTCCCTGTGTTAACTGGACCTTGCTCAGCCTGTCACTTCCTCTCAAAAGTGAATACACTCTAGGGAACAGCTTGCTGCATGAGCAGAATTTGAATACACGTCTGTCACCAACCCTCAGATCAAGAACCAAACCCCCTTCAGTCCCCTTTGGCAGGGTCTCTCCTAGACCTTTTTCCTCTTCTCAGAAAACTACCATCCTGGCTTGTTGAGATCTGGACTTTTCTTTTTTTTAACTTGTGTATGTACAGCACAGGTAGGCAGTCAGATCACATCATTAGAGTAACTTAATCATAGGCAAAGACCCCTGAACACCTAAGGTAGCTGGTCTCTATTTATGGGTTAATTCCAGTCTTTGTCAAATGCAGTTAGAGACTTTTGAGGTATTATGTAGTTGCAAGGCACTACCTATTATAACTCACCCAATTAAGTTTGTCACTTGTTTCTGCTGCATTGGCCTTGATTATTTAAATATTTTACCTATGATCTCCTTTGGCAAACCTCCTTTGCTCGTAATTTTAATTTAGTGTCTATTCTGTTTGCTAGACACTTAATCAGACACCTCTCTGGTGATAGTCTTACAGGGTTATTTAACTTCTTGCCTTTCAATACATTTTGAATTCAACCAAGCACAATACACTTGTGCCCCATTTTACTCTTTGATCCTACTGCTTTTTTTAAACTGACATTATTGTACGTTTCTGCTGTGGCCCTGAGCAGTCCCTCGGGCCATTTGAGAGTTGGTTTTTCTTCACATGGATGCTTACATTAGAATCACAGCCTGAGTTGTTGCAGTGCAGTCTGTTACAAGTAATAGACTGTCATCAAATATGATGATGATATTGTTAACTGTTTGAGATTTCATCCTGAGTTCCAGGATATTGCGGCTTTACCAGCTTTAAGAAATCTATATTTGAAAGTGTGCCATTTAACCCATCTCTTTGTCACTGTTGGTCTTCTATCCTAGAAGGTGGCAGAAGTGTGTCTAGAGGAACAGAAATGCAAAACAAACAAATGAACATGCAAGCTCCCAGCAACTCAACAGTTAACTGTGGAGCATGAAGGTGTGCTGGGAGGTGTCACCCAATCATTAACTCAAGAGGGGGAATGTGTTGTGGGGCTTGTTTTATATTGCTTTTCATGGTATCAGTTAATGCCTAGCAAAATTGCTTCTCTTAGAAGCTATAGAGACTCTTGACTGGGGCCATCACGAGTAAACTCTGTGCATCACTTTGGACACATGTTCAGTAGCAAGTGAGAGAAAAGTGAAAGTCAGAGCAATGAGAGAACAAAGGAGTCGGAAAGCTGGTGATCCAGAGGTTGGACATTGCCAGAGAATCAAAGCCCAGCTTGTTTCCACTGTCATGCTCTGTTACCTGTGCCTTGGATTTGAACACAAAGTGGTTCTTGATGGGGCAGAGTGCCGCATGATGAACTCTTGTATGCAGATCTACTGAAAGCTGGGCAGATGAAGTCACGGAGCATTCCTTGAAGCTTGTCTTAGTCTGTTTCATGCTGCAATTCTTGACTAGGACAGATGGGGACATTTATCATCTAAGGAAACTTAGTCGTGTATTATTCTGGAGAGTGTAAGGCAGGGGTGTAGTATCTGTTGGTAGGTAGTAGCCTTTTGTTGGGTTGACTCAACAGGGTGGAAAGGGAACACACACAAAACAGCAGAGAGGAAAGGGTGCCGGGTATCTCCCTAAATTTATTTATTTTTATTTTATGTTTGTATGTTCACCTACATATGGAGGATAGAAGGAGCGTCAGATTCACTGAACTGGAGTTAAAGATGGTTGTGAAATACTACAGTTCCCCATGGGTTCTGAGCCATCTCTCCGGCCCTAGTCTCTGTCTTATAAAATTACTTCTATACTAACTGGTCATCAAGACAGAGTACTAGTTTATTCAGTAGTCCTCTCCCAACACCTTTGCATTGGACCCCAGTTTCCATCATGTTAACTCTGCGGGGCATGTTCAAGTTGCCAAAGGCAAACTGCTCAGTGGAGGAGGGACAGTCCAGAAACAGAGGATTCTGATCTGGAAGAGGAAGTGAGTACGATATAGTTGGGAAACTAATAGAAAGATGAGATCCATTGGATTTGTTAGAATCAGAATGGGGCTTTCGAGAGCTGGTGATGAGCTCAAAGGCTAAATTGCCAGCACTGCCGAAACCCAGGAATCCTAGCATTCAGGGAGTGGAGGATGGAGGACCAGAAGTTCAAACTCATCTTGGCTACATAGTGAATTCCAAGTCAACCCAGGAAGGGTACACTAAATCTCAAAAGAACTGGGTGTTCTAACTCAGTTTATGCCTGAGTCTCTCCTACTAGATTGACATTCTGTGCATCTATATAGAGTATGGAGCTCAATTGTAAATCTTTAGTTTTGCTTTCCTTTAATTTCATACTGCAAAGTGAAATTTTTATTTTGGTAGGCAATCAATAGCTGAAGTTTTGGTTGTGTTTGCTTACTTTGGTTGAATTGTAAATAGACTGCCATTTCTCTTTTCCTAAGACTGGAAAAGCTGGCATAGGACTGCTTGATATGGAGCTATTTAATCATGAACGTGCCTTTTCCGCTCTCGGTAACTGTGTGAAGGTGCTGGGCCGCATCGATAGTGAGGATGTGAAGGCAGTGCTTTAGTGTGAGTGGTTCCAACGGTAGGACTTACGGTACCATCCAAGGAACAGGCTGGTGGGTGGGGGAGGGTGCTTAATGTCAGGCCTGTGCTTTTTTTGCCCACCCAGAATTAGAACTGTTCTTGGCATTGAACCTTGGCTAACTATTAGGACCCTTTCCCTATTTTTTCCTGAGCTAGCTTTTGTGGAGGTAAGTATCCTTTATTTGATACAATGTTTGAAGGCCTGGCAATGCGTGGTTAACACACAATTGTTCCTTCCCAGTATTTTTTTCAGAGGATCTACAGAAAGTGATGTTTTCACAATGTGGTGGATTTTCTATCCCCCCCACCCCCCATCACAACATCATTAGTTTCATGAGCTGATTATCTTGTGGAAATACCTTGGCGGGAAGTGGCTGAGGTTTGCACTCTCCCAACCTCTTCATGCTCTCTCTTCCTTTGGCTTTTATGTGAGATAGAAGTTTGTCAGTTCTGGTGGAATGAGTAATGGGTAAACCCCATGGTTCCCTTGTCTTACGTTTCCACTTCTGTGCTTATGATAGCCTAGTCTCCATATGGAATTCATATACGAGCTGGAGAGAGAGCAAACTGGAGAGCTGATGGCTTTGTAGTTAGGAGCCTTGCAGATCTGCTGTAGATAATCCTAGTCCCATTCATTGCAGCCACATCTACTCAAATCCACCTGTAACTCAGCTCCAGGGAATTCCATGCCTCTTCTGGCTTCAGAGGAGTCTGCACACGAGGCATACATCCACATCCACAGTCACGTAAAATGAAGAGGAAAGAAAGCAAAATTAGCTTTTCCGGAGCCTCTGCTAGAAGGTATAGCTTTAGTTTGTGCAGACACTCCTGCATTCACCATAAATTAAATATTTTGTAAGTGGAAAATGCATGTAGCTCACTGGACTTCGAGCTTGGTTATATACCATAGAGTATCACTTCCCCCTGGTGATCATCCAGACAACTGTAGAATGTGTTCCCTGCCCCTGCCCAGCATCATGTGTCTTGCTCAGTGTCTTAGCTTAAAATATACAATTTCCAGTGTTAGTTCTTCTGAACACATACTATTTTGTACCATTTCGAAGCTGATAAATTGTAGGTCAGGGTTGTCTAAGATCTGTAGATATGCATATGTTTTACATATACCTATAGTTAAATTATTTTGGAATAATTAAATATGTTGGGAAGTGAAGAGGTTGTGCAGAGGCCAGGCTGTCCTCTTGACATTCCACATTACCTGCTTAGAGCATGATTTTGAAACTTCTGTGTGCATAGACCCACTATGGCCTCAG
Organism: Montemys delectorum; assembly: GCA_019843815.1. NCBI lineage: Eukaryota > Metazoa > Chordata > Mammalia > Rodentia > Muridae > Montemys > Montemys delectorum. The sequence continues at coordinate 28,633 of JADRCD010160912.1, forward strand.
AGTGGATCTTTCCACACAGCACAATCCCTCTGCTGTGCCAGGAGGTTGGGTGGGTGTTCCAGTCTTTGGGCTAGATTTCTTAGGAGGTTTTAGTTCAGTGTAATGGATACCCCTGACCTTTTTCTTTTCACCTTCTTGGGGAAAACTGACTATTTCTGTTTTAGGGCATCTGTAAACTCAGTTCTTAGCCCTCATTGGGATAAATGCTCATGTGTCTACACTTGCTGAGCTGACTGGCAAGTGTCTGAATGTTAGGTTTTTTTCTTTTTTTAAAAGAAAATGCAAAACTCTTCTATAGAGATGGTTTTCTATTCACACTACTGTTCCATTCATGATCGTGACCCACCTGTCGACAGTTTGTCCCCAACCCTTGCCACCAGATTCTTGTTTTGTTCTGTCTGTTCTGAGGGGTGTGCAATGATGTTCCAGGTGGCCCCAGTTTGTATTTGTCCAGGGCACATGTTGAGTGCTCTACTTTTGTGTGCCTTGCCAGCTCTCTTCCTTTCCCACCTGGCTCTTGTGAGACAACGTTTAGCCCTGAACTTGCTCTGAAGCTGGGGATGACTTCACCTCTTCAGTGTCTGGATTACAGATGTGCACCACCCACTTGTGTGCGCCTCAACCTCGTTCTTGTTTACATCACTCCCCGCCCACTGTTGAGCTTGAGAGTTATATGCGAGGTCTAGATGGTAGTCTTACTGCGATTTTTATTTTTCTCATTATGAGAGCTTCCTATTTCTGCAGCAGCCCCTTTCTCTGAGCAAATCCACACTTGTGATGAGTCCTGTCCTTTTTTCTCCTATGTTCATGAACCAAAAAACAAAAACAGCTTTGCTGTGGTGGTGCACACTTTTAATCCCAGCATTTGGGAGGCAGAGGCAGGTGGATCTCTGAATTTAGTACCAGCTGGTCTACATTGTGAGTTCCAGGACAGCCAAGGCTACACAGAGAAACCCTGTCTGAAACAAACAAAAACTCAAAGAGTCACCCCCAATCTCCTGGTCCAGAGAATTTTCTCCTTTATTGTTCTACAAACGTTTCGTATCCCACCTCTAAATCTGCAGTGCATTTTGAATTTCTTTCTGTGTGAGATGTGAGGCAGCCATGAGATTTCCCCTCCTTGTTTTAATCCTTGGATGTGCAGTTGGTCCAGCACCATTTATGGAGAAGTGTCTCCTTGCTCCCTCGAATGGCTTTTGTGCCATTGTGAAAAAACAGTACAACCAAGTGCCCAAACTGTGTGGCTCTTTGCGGGTTGCATGCTCTGTTCCATCCATCTGCATGCTCACACCAGGCAGTCTGCATTACCTTAGCCGTGGAACAGCTTAGAGTAATTTCCTTCTTCCTTCTCTTTGATGGCGTCTCCTTTGAAGACTTGCTTCGCTAACCCCACCTCCTTCTGTTTTATTTTTACCTGGGAAGACTGCTGTGTTCCTTGAAAATGACCTCACTGCTCTCTGAGAAGCCCTCTCTTTCAAGTGCCTGGTTTCCTGAAGGCCATTTCCAAAGGGCTGGAAATGTCTGCTTATCAACTCTTTGGCCGTTTTTCTTTGTCTGGAATCCAATGTTGAGCTGGATCGCAGGGCTCTGCAAAGGAGCCAGCACTTTGATCCTTGAGTTTGCATGGGCTCCTGGGGCCAGCACTGGGGGTTAGTCACAATATAGATAACAATTAAGGCACCATGGCGTGGGGTGCTAGTTGTGAGGGAGATGGGATGGGTGTTAGTGACTGCCTGGGGGTGCCTGGTAGGGGACATATCTTCCTACTTTTCATCTAACTTCTCTGGTGTCCTCACTTTCTGTGACCCTTTCGCTCTAACTGTGCCTGGCATGGCACTTCAGGATCCATTTAAGTGCCATTAGTGTGGTTTATGTGCAGCATCACCTTTGCCTTCTGTGTATTGTTCACTCTCCTCTTGCAACCAAAGGTCTCTTGAATTTTAGCCCACTGGCATTTTTCTCATTCACTATGCGTGTTTGGGTGATTGGTGGAAAATACTTAAGAATTTAGTTGTCAGTGAATCATCATCTCTGGGACAAATAGCTTTCTCTGTACTAGAGGAGCATATTGGATCAGATCTTGATTGAGAATTTAAATGTTTATTTTCTTTTATATGCACATGTATGTGAACATGTGTGTGTAGGAAGGTTCATGTCAGGTGTTCTCTCCAGAGTCTCTTACTGAACCTAGAACTCAGTGATTTGGCTGAGTTGACTGGCCAGTGAGCCAGGGGTCTCCTTGGCCTGAATGTCTTCCCCTGCGTTTGGATTGGAGGCATAAGCCACTATGCCTGGCATTGTGGCCGTTCAGAATATACATCCGGATCCTCATGCTTGTGTGGCAAGCACTTTCTTCTCTGAGCAGTCTTCCTCCTAGCCAAATGACAATAATGATGATGATGATGATGATGATGATGATGATGATGATGATGATGATCATGATGTCAGCACTTTGGCTGTCTTGGAACTTCTCTGTAGACCAGGCTAGCCTTGAATTCACAGAAATCTGCCTGCCTCTGCCTCTTGTGCTGGGGTTAAAGGCCTGCCCCACCACCAACCTGCTCCCACAGGACTATTTTTAAATAACCACCGATCTAAGAAGTTGCTTGTATTAATGACTGAAGTAGCCCTGTTTGTTGGTACTCAGTTTGGGCATCTTCTGCTGAACGTCCATATTATCAGACTCCTCTTTCTGACACCTCAGTTGAGATTTTGTGAAGTTAGATTGCCCGTTAGTGCTAATACTTTATGTTTCCTGGAGATGAGCGATATTTTCATCTTCTTTTCCATTTTATTTTTAAAGTTAGCTCTGACTCCTTTTTGAAGCATTGTATGGCTGAGTGGCTCAGGGTGATCTCCACTCCAGATCCTTCTGTTTGTACCCCTAAAGGACTTAGGTTGTCATCATTACAGTGCCCAGTATAGTACGAACTCCCTTTGAAACACTTCCATACCTTGAAAAGCCAGGCCTATTGATTATTGATACACAGGAGAGAAATACACCAAAATTTGAACAGTGGTTATAGTTATCTTTATTTTCTTGTTTATACTTTTTATGTACTCACCCATCTATTTAATGTCCTGTGCTTATTAATGTACTTTGCCTAAGTATGATTCCACTGCAAATATTTATGGCTTTTATAATCAGAAAAAGCAATAAATGCTATTAAAAAAAGAATTTACCATGGGCATGCCTAGTTGTGCGATAATAAGATTATTGATCAGTTCCACGGTCCCACGGATGCTGCCAGCAGGCCTCTTTATTTCACTTGCTGCACAAATGTGATTCCCTCCCTTATTTTGCTCCTCAGATAAGTTTGCCAGGGTCTTCCCTAGGTCTACAGTGAATTCTCTGACAGAATGCTCTGTGACCACCTGCAGGCCTGTAACTTGCTGAGCCCCTCCAGGGCAGCATGCCTGCAGGGATGCTATCTGTGCTGGCAGAACCAGGACTTGCCCTGCTGGGCCTGAGCCCACCAACTGTTGCAGCTACAGCGCCTCAGCTGTTGCGCCTTACCGTGACTGCTATTAACCATGCAGACTTTCATGGTTGAAACCAGGCCACATCTGTTGCGAATCCTGTGACCTTCAAATGCAGGCCAGAAAGAAATGCAGAACACGCTTTTTTATCTACCATCATTCTCTAAAGATACTATGTAGAAAAGAGGTTTGTTTTCTTTGCGTTCTATTAACAATGGATTTATAGTGTTGATTTGAGCAAATGAATGGCATTTAGAATGTTGTTTGTTAAGCATGTGGGTCTGATTACAAGTCTGTAAGCATTTTTTTCCTGGTTCCTCCAGAAAGAACCATGCTCAGAGGTGCATCTACAACACTGAATTTCAATTTTTCGTCTCTTTCATCTCTTCTGTTGTCATTATTATCTGGAGACAGGTTTTGTTTTGTTTTGTTTTGTTTTTTTCTGTAGCCCAACCTTGAGTTTTGAGCTCAAGGTCCTCCTACCGCCATGATTAAGTATTGACCCCTGGCTCCAATTACATCAAAAACTAGTGACCTGGGCATTTGGGCCTTTCAATCCAAAGGGACATTCCATTTTAGAAAACTGGTATGAAGTTAGAAGAAGCCAGCACTAAGGTGGGTATTTGTGAATGGGACACCATGGAAGTGTCTAGTTTTGATGGCATGTTTAGCTTTGCTAATTCATCACATCTTTTAAAAAAAAGTGTGTGTAAAATTGAGGTGATGTGCCTAAGGTCCTGACACCCAGAAGTGTTTGTGGTTATTTCAGAGTGATCTATTCTTACAGGAGGAATAGATTGGTTCATTTAGGTGTCTCACTAATAATATATAAATTAAAGTTGTTCTCTTTAATTTCCGCATGTCCTTCCAAGTTTTCTTCCTCTAGCTGAGCTGTATCCTGGAGCATTCCTCAATGTCAAATGAAGGTGTCAGGGCCTCCAGATGGATTTATGAGCCTTATGTTTTCAATGCTTAGCCAATGAGGAGACCAGGGAACCACTTAGCTGCATAAAAATATTATCCCTACCCTCAATGATTTAGTGCTATCTTGGATAGGCAAAAAGCAGAAACAGATTAGTTTAAATGTGAATTTATGGGAATAAGGTAGCTAGACAACAAGCCTGGGTTCCATCCAATTTTTGTTCTTTGAGGCAGAAGCAGATTATCAGACACAGTATGTAGAAGCTGGCATTCACAACCATGCAAAGTTCAAATAGGTGTGTCCAGCCTATGCCTTGCCAGCCACATATAGTCCCAGATAGCTGTGGATCTGGTCAGACACAAAAACCCATACACTTATTTAAAGTTTTATATTTTTTAAAAAACTTTTTAAAAGACAGAGTCTCACTATATAGCCTCGGGGATCCTGGAACTCACTATGTAGACCAGACTAAAAGCTCACAGAAATCTACCTACTTTTGCCTCCAAAGTTCTGGGATTGAAGGCATGTGCCACCATACCTGGAGATTTCGAAGTCTTGAACTTTTTAGATGACATGTGGGTTGTAGCGTCAAAAGGCTGGCATGCCAGTAGAGAGCAATCCATCCCATGCAAGGCTTCTTTCAGTTTTCTCTCTAATTTCCATTCTCTAATAAAAACATAAGAAGGCACCAGGAATAAGTTCTTTGCTTGCCGAAGAGCCTGAGTTTGTTCGCCAACAGCTCAATCCCTTTCCTGCATTCAGAATATCTGCATTTGTGCACACTTGTACTTACAGAGGTCAGAGTGTCATTGGAAGTCTTCAGTGATTGTTTTTCCATGTTTTGTATTGAGGCCAGGTCTCTAACTGAACCTAGAACTCACTGATCTGACTTCTGTACCTAGCCAGCCTGCCTTGGGGATCCATCCCCTCTCAAAGTCCCGAGTGTCCAGATTGATTGTAGGTATGGCATCGAATGCTGGGCTTCTCAACTAAGGCTCTCACACTTGAACAACTGATGTCTTCTTTACCCTTTAGCCTTCTCTCCATCCCCTCCAAATACCATTTTTAACATGTAATAAAAGCACAAATTGGATAGGCAATCTACCATACTTCTCTTATTTGGGAACTTAAGTGCTGTGGTGTATCTTAACACATGAAGCCCATGTGGCCAGCCACTGCAGTATGGGGCAGGAATGATTCTAAAGGCTTCCTTCTCATCCCTATTTCTCAGTTGAAATGTGAACATATGCCCGCATGGAATGTTCCCTTCTTCTGTTTTAGGGAAACTGAATTGTTTTCTCAGCAGTTAGTTGGCGTTAGCATAATGCCTCCCTGTGTAGGCTGGAGTGTTAGAATTCTTTTTGCAAGCCTTATAATAATTTTCAGGAATTATCACTTTTATTATAGTGTATTTGGTACAACGAGAAAGTGTTTTTTATTCAGTGTGAAGTCTCTGAAAAGGACAGTCAGACCACGTCGTGTTTTCAGTGGGATATAGGGTTGGGCATCTAGTTGCTCCATGGAGTACTTGAGGCTGGGTATGTGACTTGTCCAGGACTGGCATTTTGTTTGGGTCTTTTTATATGTCTTGAAAAGATCTTTTTCTTCACTCTCCAGAGTTCTGGAGAGAATGTGGAGCGCTGATTGTCTAGCCAAGAAACATCTGGGTCTTGTCACACAGTGACAAGTTCCTGGTAGGGAACTTGCCCATTCTGTGCCTTGGTGGCTTAGTTTGTTACCTGGGAAGGGTGACAGGACTTGCCCTCTACGGTGTGGTGAGTAGGAGATGGGGCATGCTATGTGGGTTCCGGGTCCAGGCCCAGTGCCTCTGGCACCAAGGGATCCTAAAGGAGTGCAGATGTTGTCAAGAGTCTCCTCCAGTGGGGCACCCAGAATTCGCAGACTGATTTTCCTCCAGAGTTTGATCATATTGAATATCAAATAATGTTTTAATCAGACACTAACCAAATACTAATTGCTGCAGGGGAGCTATGAAGAAGGAATTTACTTTGTGATGGAGAGATGGAAATTTAAAGAAGTCTTTCCAAACGTGTATTAAAAACCTTTCCTTTTGCCACCGTATCTCCAGCCCTTTTTTACCCTGGCTTGAACATTTCTTTACTCTGGGTAACTTACTTTATTTACTTTTAAAATTTGCTTTTTGAGACAAGTAGTTTGCTATGTATTACAGGCTAGACTTCTGTCACAATCCTGTCTCAGTCTCCAAGTGCCTGGTATTACAGGTGTGCACCATCAGGCGTAGCTAATGTGTTAAACATTTAGAATGTATGTGTGATACTGAGAATTGAACCTAGGGTCTCCCACATGCTAGTAAGCAAGCATCTACTGTTGAGTGAACCCTCCACTCCTGTACATTATGCTAATAATAGCTCTCTGGTTCACTGCGGGTGGGGAGGGTTGTTGTTTGAGACAGGGTTTCTCTGTGTAGCCCTGGCTGTCCTGGAACTCTCTCTGTAGACCAGGCTGGCCTTAAACTCAAAGATCCGCCTGCCTCCGCCTCCCAAGTGCTGAGATTAAAGGTGTGCAGTATGGCCCATCTCTGGTTCAATTTTTTTTTTTTTTTTTAAATCTTCCCTGATGTGAGAGTACGTCTGTGCACTGTGTGTGCAGGAGCTGGAGGAGTTCAAACTGCTCTCATGTGTGGCTGCGGGCTGCTGTGAGGCTTACTGTGGTGATCTTGCCAGGGGCTGAATCCAGGTTGTTTGCTAGAGCAGTCAGTATAGTAGAGATCTCTCTAGCCCCTGGAGCTCATCTTTCAGGAGCACCCTATCAAACATCAGTGCATCATAAACTTCACACGCTGTACTATTTCTACAACATATAAAATCTGTATTTTTTTTTTTTAACTGCTCTGGTAATTTGGGGTTTAAGTTTTTTACTGTCATAGAATGAGTTAATCAGAACAGAAATGGACCAACAGAAAAGAGAAAGCTCAGGCTTCTCCTTATCTCTAAAGATCTAGGATTCACTTAGCAGGTCCTTGCTGGAACTGAGGACATAGTGTGTAAGGGTGAATCTCTGCAGTGTCCTTTGTGAGTAGCGCTGAATGAAGGCAGGGTTTGTTTCCAGATCTCCCAGGATCTCTAATCTGTGATGCTCCAGTTTCTCTCGGCTTGTTTCTTGGACTAGTTTGTAACAAATGTAGCGAGTGCCTCGTGTGTTACATTTTACACATCTGTGCATATTTCAAAGGTGCAATCTGTTTTATACAATTGTGCCTGATAGTGAAGCCCCTAAAGATATAGTTTCCTTTGTAAGATCAGTTGTTTCATTTTAGAAAGGAAGAAGTCTATTTTCCCTCCAACCTCCAGTTTGATTGACTAGGTTACAGAGTTATAAGCCTATTTAGATTCCAAGTAGACAGATACTTTTACTGGAAATTGATTTTGCTCAGCTTTTTGTATACAAATAGTTATTGGATGCATGGGGGAGGGGATGTTAAGCTGAAACTTTGAATTTGAGGCTTGAGTTTTACAAGTCGTAAACTGCTTTTCCTTTGGACTCTGAATGGGTCTTACAGCATAATTAGTCTGAGCTGGAGGTTTTTACAAAAAGCAGAAGGAAGAGAAAAAACATGGGACAAGCTCTGCCACCCAAACACTGCTATTTCTTCATTGGGAAAAACACATTTGCTTAAAAAGCCTTCCTCAGCCCCCTTACCCCCCAAACCTCACGTACATATAATGGATTTCTCCTCTTTTTAATTACTCAAGTAATTACTATTAGAGATATTTAAGCAGAGTGAGTGATAAGTACTTTACCCATTCTTGATGTGATCTGGCAAAATATATAACCATATATATATATATATATATATATATATATATATATGTTACAATTTTTCTTTAATTAAATCATTTTATTTAAGATTCTAATAGCTTTTTAAAATTATTTTTTCTTGAGAGTTGTATTGTGCTATTTCAAGTTAATAACTCCCTTTTGAGCAAAGCAGAATACAAGATAGTTTTCTGGGTGATTTCTTGCTGCATTTGAAGAGAACAAAGCTGGCCTCATTCTAGCTGGCATGGAGCCCGACTTACCACCTCAGAAACACGGAGATAGCACGGATGAACTTGTAGCCTTGGAACACTGACTTGGAACACTTGCGTGGTTGCCTGGCAATGTAAACCAGATCCTTGTGTTTGTATTTTCCCTTTAAATGCCATGGACAGATCTACATCTGTTGACTTTTTTAAACAAAGGCAATGAGGGACTTGTTTATTAGAATTTTGGGAGTGAGAAATGGTCCTATGGATCAAGAGAGACTATTACAGTTAGCCATTTATCCTTCTAGCCAGATTATATATTGTCCCTGGATTCTTGTGTGCAACTTAACACACAAACTTGAGCTGTTGCTAAAGATAAAATCTTCATCATTTTCTCTTGAGAGATTGTCTTATATCTCATTTATTTATTACCCTTTATCTAAATGGCTTTCCATCCATGCACTTACATTGTGTTATGGAAGAATGCTCTACCCACCCCAAGAGTCATTTCGGGAGGCAGAATTGGGGGCAAGGCCAATTGCCTTAAGCATGTTTATACAGTGAGAGCTCAGCGGGAGCCTAGGTCCTAGTTCCAGTTCACAGCACCCACGTGACAACTAACAACCACCTATAACTCCAGTTCCAGGGATCCAATGGCCCTTTCTGGCCTTGCTGCCACCTGCATGCTCCTGGTGCAAGTACATACAGTCAGGCACACACAGAAGCATACTTTAAATCTTTGAAAGCAGAAATTCTGCTTGTCGTTCCATGAACTCTCCAACAGGGTGCTCTGGCCCTCTGGATGCCAGTGCCACACAGGTCTGTACTCTTCTTGTATGAGGGTAGTGTGTGTGTGTGTGTGTGTGTGTGTGTGTGTGT
>JADRCD010160916.1:0-40198 GCA_019843815.1 Montemys delectorum
ATGAATGAATGAATGAATGAATGAATGAATGAATGGAGTGGATTAATGTTCGAGTAGATGAAGGCATGGATGGCCAAGTGGTTGACTGAATGAGTGGGTGAATGGGTAAGTTTATCAATGCATGAATGGATGAGAGGGATCTAGTGGTGATCAGGCTGAGCCAAGCAAGTTTGGATATCCCACGGCACAGAGAGGCCTGAAGTGGAGGCTGAGTAGCCTATGGGCATATCAGGGTCATGCCCATTCCACACTCCAGGGCTCAGCTGCTCCAGACCATTAAAAGCAGACACATGGAGGGCAGCAGGGTAAATATTCCTAAAGCAGACACTAGGAGCAGAGGGTGAAATGTCACCCCTTTGGACCTAGACATTTGCTAAGAAGCTGGAGCTATAACTCAACAGGGCAGGAGATAAACAGCTAGATCTTGTTGGGTCCCTGGGAGTATCCTGGGGCTCAGGGTGGGAACCTCAGACGTGTGGTGGTTGGACATGTGTGGCGTGGATAGAGTGGGGTGTGGTCAGATTCTGTCTAAATGTCTCTGGCATGGCGGGGGGGGGGGGGGGGAGGAACACAGTTCTCACGTAGGCCCCCCGTCTCACCCAGCAGGGCAGCACTGGTAGCAAGCATGGCGCACGTGGGAACCCGAACTCATGTATCCAAGCCCAGCCTCCAGGAATTCAGTGTCACATGCTTCTATTTTATGCTGCCTCACACATAAGAATCAGGCTCAGCTGGGTCTAGTCTGAGGCTCCAGGAGCCTGCAATCCTTCACGGCCCATTGGGAAACCAGCTTTCTGGAGTTCAGTTGTGTTCCTCAAAGTCACCATAAGGTGGAGCAAGCCCAGTTCTGCACCTTTGTAGTGTTCTGGATCTGGGCTTTTGTTCTTGGGTAGACTGTTCCTTGAGGACGGCATGAAGCAGAACTGAAGCCATAGTGGGGATAGGAGTTTCCCAGAGTCTAAGGGAACGTGTAAGAACAGCCCTCCAGTTCATCCCAGGTATTCCCACTGGACAGGCAAGCTCTGGGCTCAGCGGGAAAACTACATAAAGTCCTTCTACCTGTCTGCCGGCCCTGCCAGTCAATGCCTGGTCTGATTGCCAAGGTAACCTTCAGGTATCCTGCCTGAATGTAATCTTCAAGTTTAGGAAATCAGAGGTCTATCTAGTCCCTCTCAGGCCCCAAGCCACAAAGGGTTTCCTCCCAATGGCAGACCTCACAATATGCCTGCCGTTGGGTTTCAGGCAGACAAGTTCTACCAGCATGATATTAATGGTTCCAGACACCCCTCCCTGGCCCTACAGCTGCCCTGCTTGCTTGGGTTGTGTACTTCCAATGGTATGGGCTGCTTTGGGGCTTGATTCCTATCCATGACCAATGCTGAGGGGGGTGGTACTTCCTGGTTGAGACACTGTGACCTCCGAGGCTGTCTACCCTGCTGCCCACTCACCCCACTGACCTCTTAGTGGCTGCCAGTCCCTAATCAGTGTCATTGCCCCTGGAGAGGATCAGGTATCCCAGAGAGCCGCCTCTTCCTCTCAGTGGGGTAGTACAGCGGTCACTAATCCCCTAGTGCTTGGAGAACCCATAGACGGAGGTCCTCCCTCCTCGTCACTCCTGCCTAGAACCATGGCAGGTGTGCTGGCAGGAAGCAACCGGATCTCACGCTCCAGGGTGGGAATGGTTACTTTCCTTACCTGTGCACCCTCCCTGCCACAGCTTCAGCCAGATTGCGCAATGCATTGTTTCTGGAAAGAGCCAAAGAGCTGGACAGGAGCCGACATACATCTTGGTGATAGTCTCCACCCTGACCACAGGGGTTGCCCCTTGACCCCACACCTGGACTTTCCATGGAAGGGAGCAAGAAAACCTTTCACTGCTGGTACATCTGAACAAGGCCCCATAGAAGGGAATGAGGTCTTAGGAAGGACCAACTTTAAGAACTTTGTAGGGGGCACAGGATAGAGTTCCACCTTCCATGTTATAGGTGTTTTTCCAAAGTTGGGAGCAGGATGGACAAAAGGCTGGGCAGGCAGGCTTCTCCTGATCCCTCACCTAGCAGCCCAGCAGCACCTTGCATTTACCCACAGTAGGGCATCTGCTTGGTCTGAGGCCAGAGCATAGGCGCAGTTCCCTGTGACTGTCCTGGGATGGCAAGGTGGGGGACCTTGTCTAGGAGTCTATGGGCAAGAGGGAGCAGAACAAAGCTAGGAAGGGAGTGTGGTCCACTGAGGGTCAGGAGTGAGAGGCCTCTTCAAGTCCCGTGGCCTAACTCTAGTTGACCTGTGGTTTTCCAAAGGTTAAGATAAAGACAGGTTGGTACTTGAGGCTGTGTCTATGCCCAGAAATGAGGAGAGACTCCTTAGTGTTTTTACAGGCAAGCAAAAAGTGCTGCTGTCTACAAGTCCCAAGATAAGATGATCAGGAGTGGACCCTTGAACAGACACGTGCAGACATGTTCAACCACAAGCTTCCATAGTTACCCTACCTCAATCCCGGAGAGGTGGTTCAGATTCCCAAATCCACCTAATAGGCCATGCTTAGGTTTACCCTTGAGGTCCCCATGGCTGAGTGATGAATTTCTAGGGGCTGATGGGGATGTCAGGTAGTGTATAGGTATGCAGACATCTTTAAGACAGATCACAACTGACATAGCCAAGTGTAAACCCATCTTCCTTCAAGGAAACAGCTTGTGGCCCTGTGACATTGCAAGTCAGCTGCCAGCAAGCAGTCACCAGGACCACGTTACCACCCTTAGGTCCTCAGACCTGTACCTAGCTCATACTCAACTGAAAATACCCTTCTGTAGTGTCTCAACCTGCTCCCCCCATTAAGAGCTCAAAGGGCTCCAGCCTCAGAGGCTCAATCTCCAGTGATCCTAGCCTGAGCAGGGGACACTGAGGAGGACAGGGCGTCTAGAGGCACCTGCTAGGACAGCCTCACCCGACTCACACTCTGGATCCATTCTCTGTCTTCCACCCAAGAGGAGCTCGAGCCTCTGACATTTCCCAGGTAAGAGGGACACCTTACCTCACACACTGAAACACAATCCAGGGGTTCTGATGTTTCTGCCGTCTCTGGGCTTGGATTTCTTCCTGCACCCCAGCCAGCTCCACCAGGATAGGGGGCTGCCTCCTCCCCGCACAGCCTTGCTCAGCCTGAAGCCGGGTCTGGGTTTCCTCTGTGAAATAGAGAAAGATCAGTTTCCTACTGGCCCACTTCCAGACAAGCTTCCGTAGTCTGAGGCTGAGCTCATCTTCAGGGGGCAACTCCTGCGCCTCAGGATTCCACAAAAGAGCATCCCTGAGACTCTCTTTCCTGCTGTGAACCCTGGAGGCACTGGGAAGAAATTTCCCAGCCCAGAAACCATGTCCGTGGAATCTGCTTTGAGCTGTTCATTGTTCTGAGTCCACTGCTAAGGTGGCTGTGCTGGAACCAGAGCCTGTGTTGGCTTAGGAAGTCCCTGGCAGCTGTCTGAGAACTGGATGTTAAACAGCTGGGCTGAGACTGTATCCACACCTCCCAAACGGTTTCTGCAGTGATGATTGGGTTGGTTTGCAAATTCTGCTTTTAGAGAGCTCAGAGCCATTGCTCACTGCTGGCCTGTCGGGGTGTGTGTCTAGTCATACCTGAAGGTCCTGATGTATGGATGTCCACGCTCAGGCTCATCTGGACAAGCTTGGCCCCGCAGGAAGGGACTCCCTTCAATTCCTCTTAGACAGTAACATGTTTACCCCTCTCCTTAAGGAGGGAAGTGGTAGGAGCTCTGAGATAACTCATCTGTGGGCTTCAGCCAGCAGCCCCTCTCCATACACAGGAGTCTGAGATGAATGGGCAGGAGATCTTGTGACTAAGTCGCCCCTTCACATCTACAGCGTGTCTTTTGGGCTTTCTCATGATGATGCTGCTGGTGACAACTCAGAAGATAGCCTCAGGCATCTCTGACGCTGTGCCTCCCAGGAGCATGGACTCACAGTTAATATACTTCCTCCTTGCTCCTTTCTGAATATTGGCTATATTCCTGCCTTGGGACATGAGAGGATTCCTGGTCAGGAAGCATCTGAACAGGATAGTGAGGGTTTTTCTGGGCCTGTGTCTCCTACAAGAGACTTGTTGTGCAGGGCAGGCTATGCGTCCCTTTCCCCAGTGACCAGACCTGCATGGGGTGTGTCCTTTGGCTGGGTTGAGGCTCCATGGCCCAGTCACCACAGGGCCCTAGTGGCTAGGTTTTATGAGCTTACTGGGGAGAGGCCAGTGCAGCCTGGGTGTGGGTATCCAGTTGGCTTTGGTACCAGGTGCCTTTCTCAACACAGGGCCATGGGAGAGGGAGGCCATAGGCCTCTCAGCAAAGCTCGTGGGTAGCGAGTCAACAACAAGGTTCCTGGAGAGGAGGGAAGGACCTGTTTGTCCGCTTGGCATCTCTGTTCAGGGACAGGACATTGAGGCCCCACTTGTGTTTGTTCTCGCTCAATATATCTAATCCTGAGCAAACCTGGTGGCAGGGGGCTGCTTCTCACCTTTCTCTCTCTATACCAACCCTACACACGTTCCAACTTGCCTGTCATTGCCAGCTTTGGGCAGCCCAACTGCTGAGAGCCACCACAAGGTTTTGGCCCCGGGTAGGCATTCTGGAAATAGGAAGGGACACTAGGCCATGGCTGGGACACCTGGAGCACCTGCCCCATTCATTGACAGTCTCAGATTCCTGTGCTACCCACTCCTAGAGTTCATCCTGGAGACAATCACCCTCACCTCTTCTGAGTTGCTGCTTTCTCCCTGGTCCCTTGTCTACACTTCACCTGAACATCTATCCGTGTCCAAGGTGAGGTTTGTGGCTGCCCCTCTCTGCCCTCCCATACACCTAGCCTTCAAGTCACAGCTAGCACAGGGCACTCTAAAGGACTTTTTAATCTTGATAGGGTTTGAATTTCCAGGTATGTTGCAAAAATAGAAGCAGGAGCTTGCATGTGTTCCCTCCCTGTGTTAGCCAGTGTGTGCTTTGCTGCCTGCGTCACCTTCTGCTTAGGCACGCCGTATGTACATATGTACATATCCCTTCTTTCTGAACCAGCAGAGTTTAAGAAGCGTGCCTTTCCCCCTGGGAGATATGGGTGTGTCCCCCTGGACACAGGGCAGGAGTCACGCCAGAGGAGTTCACCTGGCCACAGGGTCACCATTCAGAATCATGGAACTTAAACTTGTGGCTGTGTTTGTCACCACAGCTGTCTACTCCTGCTCGTATTGAGCCTCTCCACTTGTCCTCTGTATTGAACACCTAACCTGCTGGGGCCAGGCTACACCACTGCTGAGAGACACTCCAAGGCTTTGGTGACCTCAGCCACTGTGGTTGCATTTATCATAGATACTGACAAAGGGCCAGAGTCACAGAAGTGTATGTCTGTGGTTCCTTCCTTCTGGGATCCGTCCACGGTTTCTATTCATCTCCTCTTTTTGTTCAAGGCCAGAGGCATTGGGTCCTCCATAACTGGGTTTATGGGTGGTTGTGACTACTTTACATGGGTGCTGGCAACTAAACTCAGGTTCTCCAAAGATGCAGTACATGGTCTTAACCATGAGACACCTGCCCAGCTCTGCTTCTGTGTTTCTTGACCTTGCTTTTTTGATAGGTTTTTAGCACAGAGGTTGGATGTGTTTCTGGATAAGGATGTGAGTTTTGCCTCATCTTCTTTCCCACTCATGTCCAGGGGTGCCCCTCTCCCTGCCTCTCCCGTTCCACTGGGACATTTGTCTTTGTACTTGACTCAGGACTTCCCTACTGAGAAGTTGAGCCGCTGGGATTAGTAAGTGCTATGAGGCTGTGTGGGGGCCATCATTTTGCTTCCTGGCTCTGCCTGAGTGGCACCCACCAGGATTTACTGATCCCTTCCCCTTTTCTTATTGGCATTCCTCTGTAGGAAAGATTTTTTTCCTTTTATCCCATTTTTAAATTTTGTATTTATTTTAAAGAATTTCATACACATAAACAATGAAATACAAGCATATCTATTCCCTATTTCCCCTTTAATACCCTTATCATACTCTCCCCTAACATTTTTTCTTTTCTTTTTATGATAACCCACTAAGTCCAGTTAATATTGTTCACACTGGCATGTGTGGGGGGCATCCACTGCCGAAGGGGAAGCTTACCAGTGGCCACATCCTTAAAGAAGAATGATTTTCCCTCCCTCAGGTGCTATCAACTGCCAATATCTTTTCAGTAAGGAGTAAGGAAGGTCCCATCTATGAAGGCCCCATCTATGCCAGAATGTTGGCTGGCTTGACCTGCAGAGATAACCATAGCCACTGTGAGTTCATGAGTGCGTCCGGAAGACGGCTTTCATAGTGCTCCTTCCCTTCCTTGACTCTGACACTTCCCCTCCTCTTCCACAAGGTTCCCTGAGCCTCAGTAATGGGTGGTGTTATAGGTGTCCTGTTTGGGGCTGAGCCCTCAGTCTTGGGCTCTCAGTACTAAGGCTAGTGATACATGTATCCATTGGCTGCTGTCTGCTATGTAAAGAAGCTTCCCTGTCACCAAAAGTCTTAGGAGCCCAGGCCTGTCAACGCCGGGAGCTGGGTGGACACCGGAAGTTTGGGCTCTATATAATTAATTAATTAATTAATTACCTAAGCACAGATTCACACATTTTTATTTTCATAACTTCTAAAGGAATTAATCAGTCAAAAAAACAACAGACTGGAAAACTTCACACTCCTTACTCGACAGAAATGCCAGGATCTGGGCAAAAGCAAGAAGACGCTGCCTAAACTAACTTGGCCAGGGCTCTAGGAGATAGTCAGTTTTCCAGAAATGAAGCAAAGAATCAAGATGAATCCATTTCCAAAAACAGTGTCACAGGCCTGTGCTTGTGTGCTGGCAGATCTGGCACTGGACACCAGGGTTCTGTCTCCTCTGTCTTCCCACAGCCAGGCAGAACAAGCAGACAGTACTTGAAGGGTGCTATGTACATGTGCTCTCATCTGCCATGGCGCACTAGGGTAGCAAGGTCACCACCCTTGCTCTGCTTGACTGGGGCAGGAAGAGCAGCTTGCATGGCCTCTAGAGATCACAGGCCCACAGACTCCAGGGGGAAAGAACACAGCTGGAAACCAACAAAGGTCTGGACGAGCTAGAGGAGGTCTCTTTGAGAAATGAGGGCGTCTACAAGCAGCTATGTGTTGGAAATCTACTGCAAGCATCCATGCCACCCTGAGCTTGACTGCAGTGTAGGAGGCCCGAGCACAGAGCCAAGGTGCAAATCTTGGGGAAGCCCCTGGAATTCAAAGAAATATCGTCAAAACCCTAGGAGAAACATGAGTTAAGGAAACTCGAGTTTAATAAAGATTGATTTCAGGATGTGGTTCTTGGTAGGTCAAACACGTTCCAGTGGATGATCCATAGCCAAGAGTATAAGGAAAGTACAAATGAGACCCCATAGGTTAAAAGGAAAGATAAAAATAATACAAAAGAAAAATGAGGACATGAAGTTGGGAGTGGGTAGGGTGATGGGGCATGAACCAGGGAGGAGTTAGGTGGAAGGGGTGGGAGGTGAATGTTATCAAAATAAATTGTTTCCATGTACAAAAATATTATTTAAAGATCACAGGCTTATAAAGAAACAAGAAAATATGTCCTGTTAGCAGGAACAGCATAAATTGACCTTGGATGGGTCCAGGTAATGAGCTACCAGGCAAGACTCGAGCAAATTACTCTTTAACGAAATTAGGGAGAAATCAGGAATTCTCAGATCAACAAAAGCTGAAGGGTCTCCTGCCACCAGACCTGCCTGCAAGACATGCTACAGAGGCCCTCAAGTTGAAATAAAAGTCATTAGACACCAGCTCAAAGCTGGACCATGAAATGAATATCTTCTGTGACACTAAACATGTGGACAAATACAAAAGCCATTCTTGTTATAGTTTTGATTTGTAACTCCATAACTCCATTTATATGTTCAGCAGGCTTTAGAAAACAAATATATAAAATAATTATAAACTATTGAGTATACCGGGCTTAACGATAAAACTGTGACACTGGTAGCACAGAAGGAGAGAATAGAGTTTCATGCAATTAAAGTTAAATTGGCATTGATTTGAGATGGTTACATCTTTACAGTGTTGTACATAATTAAGGAAGCAGGCCCACAAAACACAAACATGCAAAAGGAGACAAGAACGTCATGTAAATATCCCCCGCAGGCAGGGCGGCTGCGAGGCCGACTTAAACCTCCCGCACCTGAGGCAGCCTCAGTTCCTGCGAGTTTCGTCCTGCTGTGAATGTCGCGGCTCCGGTCTCCGTCTCCCAGCCACCTCCCTCGCGCCATGGCCCCCAGGTCTCCGTCTCCCAGCCACCTCCCTCGCGCCATGGCCCCCAAGCGGCAATCTGCAATCCTGCCTCAACCCAAGAAACCCAGACCGGCTGCTGCCCCGAAGCTGGAGGACCAGTCGGCCTCTCCCGGCCTGCCGAAGGGAGAAAAAGAACAGCAAGAAGCAATTGAACATATTGATGAAGTACAAAATGAAATAGACAGACTTAATGAACAAGCCAGTGAGGAAATTTTGAAAGTAGAACAAAAATATAACAAACTCCGCCAACCATTTTTTCAGAAGAGGTCAGAATTGATCGCCAAAATCCCAAATTTTTGGGTAACAACATTTGTCAACCATCCACAAGTGTCTGCACTGCTTGGGGAGGAGGACGAGGAGGCTCTGCATTATTTGACCAGAGTTGAAGTGACAGAATTTGAAGACATTAAATCAGGTTACAGAATAGACTTTTATTTTGATGAAAATCCTTACTTTGAAAATAAAGTTCTCTCCAAAGAATTTCATCTGAATGAGAGTGGTGACCCGTCTTCAAAGTCCACCGAAATCAAATGGAAATCTGGAAAGGATTTGACAAAATGCTCAAGTCAAACGCAGAATAAGGCCAGCAGGAAGAGGCAGCACGAAGAGCCAGAGAGCTTCTTTACCTGGTTTACCGACCATTCTGATGCAGGTGCTGACGAGTTAGGAGAGGTCATCAAAGATGATATTTGGCCAAATCCCTTGCAGTACTATTTGGTTCCTGATATGGATGATGAAGAAGGAGAGGCAGAAGATGATGATGATGATGACGAAGAGGAGGAAGGGTTGGAAGATATTGATGAAGAAAGAGATGAGGATGAGGGTGAAGAAGACGATGATGAGGATGAAGGGGAGGAAGGAGAGGAGGACGAAGGCGAGGACGACTAGCACAGAAGATTGATGGATGGATTCTGACCTTCTTTTTTATTTTCCTTTTATTTTTTAATTTTCTTCAGTCCCTGGGAGCAAGTTGGTCCTTCCCCCCGTCCCTCTGTGCTCAGTCACCCTGTTTTTGAGGTCTCAACATCATGGTTCTCAACTAATTTGGGGGAAAAATATCTTGAGCAAAATACAACAGGAAAAGAATCTCCACGTTTCTGTTCTAAATTCATTTTTATCCTTTCTTGTCTCAAATTTGTGAATTCAACACCACCACCATGCTCTGTGGGAAAGAAGAAAAGCCCACCAGTTTCCCAGCTCTGCTGGAGGCTGGAGGGTGCTAGGCCCTGTGTAGTAGTGCATAGAATTCTAGCTTATTTCTTTTCTCTGTATATTGGGCTCAGAGATTACACTGTGTCTCTATGTGAATACAGACAGTTAGCATTTACCAACATGTATCTGTCTTTCTCTTGTTTAATAAAAAGAAAAAAAAAAGAAAAAAAGGGGGGGTATAGACGGTGAGCAAGGGTGGGTTTGAGGTGTCGGGGGTAGGTGGGCGTCTGACAACATGGCTTCTCCTTTGGCATGTTTAATTGTGATGTTTAACAGACATCCTTGCAATTTAAGGTGACACTTTTAAAATAAAATTCTCTCCTGATGATGACTTGAGCCCTGACACTAAATGGGAGAATCAGCAGAACTGATAGGGTTTTATTTGGAGTTGACATTCTCTATTGTAACTTTTATTTTTAATTTTTTTTTCTTTTTCTTTTTTTGTTTTTTGTTTTTTTTTGTTTTCACTGGAAGGAAAAAAGATGCTCATTTTAAATGTTGAAGTATACAAGTTGCTTTGTTACAATAAAATCAATGTGTACACCAAAAAAAAAAAAAAAAAAAAAAAAAAAAAGGAGACAAGAAGGGCCCGAGAGTTTGCTACTTCAAAAGTCCAACTAAACACAAAAGACTGATAGAGTGAGGAGCCAGAGCCAGGAGACAGCAGATGCAGCAGAGGTGATCCAAGCATCCCAGCATCTTTGTTTTGTTTGTTCTCTCCCCCCACCCATCTTCTCTTTCTCCTCTGTGTGTGTGTGTGTGTGTGAGAGAGAGTGTGTGCATGTGTGTGTCTGTGTCTGTGTATGCATATGTGTGTAGGTATACCATGTGAAGGTGCCCACAGAAGCCAGAGGAGGGCATCAGAGCCCTTGGAACTGGAGTTACACACGATTGTTAAGTTAGCATGTGGGTGCTAGGAAAGGAACCCGGGACCTCTGCAAGAGCAGCAAGTGCTCTTACCTGCCGAGCCATACCTCCAATCCCCAGAGAAAGAATCTTAAAAGCGGCAAAAGAGACATTCCCAAGGATTCCCAAGAAAATCAACAAAGGATCATCATCAGGCAGCCTTCCCAGAGAATGGTGCCACCCACAGTGTACTGGAATCTCCTGTATCAATTAACAATCCCTGACAGATACACTCACAGACCACCCACCTACAGTGTACTGGGCCCTCCTGCATCAATTGATAATCCCTAATATATACACTCACAGGCCATTCTGATTTACGCAATCCCTCAATTGAGACTTCCTTCTCATGCGACAATAAAACTAATTAGGATCAGAAGTTTATATGAGACAAATAAAAACATTATGTGTTGGCAAAATCAACGAGTCAACAGAAGATATAAAGGCTATGAACGTATATGTACCAAACAACAGAATCAAAAAAATAAATGAAGCAAACTGTCAGAATTTAGGGAGAGATAGGAATGATGTTGGGAGACATCAACATCTCACTTTCAAATAGCTGGTAGATCGAGGACAGAGAAGATCCAGAAAGCCTCAAACAAGCCTGAACTCAATGTGCACACACAGTCTACTGCAGGAGCCTCATTTAACCATGGAACATTCTCTATGGACTATGGATGTGTTCGTCACCTTTCTCATTGCTGGGGTCAAATGCATGAGAAGAAACAGTTTAAGTAAGAGAAGGTTTATTTTGGTTTATAGCAGGAGTGTCCTGGCAGCAGGAGGTGGCTGGTCACATGGTGTCCACAGTCATGAAGCAGAGAGATGAATGCTGGCGCTCAGCTTGTCGTTTCCTTCTTCTTCAGCCCAGGACCCCAGCCCATGGACGGATGTTCCCCAGGTGGGTCTTCCTATCTAAATTAAATCTCATCTAGAAGCGCTGTTGCACATGTACCCAGGGATTTGTTTTTATGGCAGCTGAAAATCCATCAAATTGACAAGATTATATCTCACACTGGAGATGCCCCAGTTTTGAAAATATTTTGGACGTTAAGATAAAAAAAAAGTTAGTAAACATTAAAAAATTGAAATTGGAGGCTGGGGAGTTTGCTTAGTGGCTAAGAGTATGTACACTTTGACATCGTAATCTGGTGGAGGTATTTTCTCAGTTAGAGCTTCTCTTCTCTGAAATGATTCTAGTGTGTGCCAAACTGACATAAACCTGGTCAGCACATCTACCATGTATTTAAGAAAAAATTAATAACAATTCTCCACAAACTCTTCTAAGATACTGGAGAGGAAGGACCACATTCTGGATCATTCTATGAAACCAGGACTTCCCTGCCTTAAACATCTTGTATGTCAGAGAGTGTATGTCTGCATGTATATATGCAGAGTGTCTGCAGAGGCCAGAAGAGGTAGCAGATCCTCTGGAACTGAAGTAACAAATGGTGGTGAGATGTCATGTAGATGCTGAGACCAGAACGCAGGTCCTCTGCAAGAGCACCAAGTACTCTTAACCCCTGAGCCACCTCTCCAACCTATCCTACTGATGAAGATTGTGTGTGTGTGTGTGTGTGTGTGTGTGTGTGTGTGTGTAAGAGGAAGGGGGTGTAGGAACCCCAGAGGCCAGAAAAGAGGGTCCAATCCCTTGAGTCAGGAGTTAGAGGTAGTTGTGAGCTGACCTACGTGGCTACCAGGAACTGAACTACGATTCTCTGCAAGAGTCACACTCACCCCTACCCGCTGAAGCCACACTCACTCTTACCAACGAGACCCCAAGTTTCCCATTATGAATTTTGATGTAAAAAAAAAAAAGTCCCCCTGCCAAAATACCAGCCAAGTGAATCTAGTAGCCCTTAAAACGACTACACAGTCGGTTGTGATTACTGAGGTCAAGTACCTGGCAAGAAACAGCTTAGGAAAGGAAGGGTTTATCATGGTTTGAAAATGGAATCCATCATGTTGGGGAAGAGTGTGAGGACGTGTAGCGACATGAGAAGGAGGAGCTGGGGGATTCCCACGAGGAGCTGGAGGGGAGGCGAGATGTGGGTATGATCATAGTACGTTGCATACATGTCTGAGATTCCCAAAGAATAAATTTAAAACATCTTAAAGGAAAAAGACTGCACAGCATGACCAAGAGCTTCACCCTTGGAATGCAAAGATGGTTCTGGATGTGAAAATCCATAAGAGAGATGTACCACATTAACAGAATGAAGAACGGCAACTGTGATCCGTCGATTGATGCAGAGAAAACACTTGCCGCGTTTCAAAACTGATTTATAATTTTAATATCATACTCAAAACAGAGCCGGAACTGCAGGAAACCTCTAGGACATGATAGAAGTCACGTGACAGTTAACATCACACTCAGGCAACGAAAACATCTCTTCCCAGGTCAGGAGTGAATGCAAAGTTCACTTTCATGTTTGTTTAATGTTGCATTTGAACGTCTGAGTATAGAAAGGCACGAAAAAAATAATTAAACGTCACTGAATTGGGAAAGAAGTAAAATTACGCAGTTCACAGAAGCATCAATTTACAGACAGAGCCCTCGAAATCCCTCCATAGAGCTGTTGGAACTGATTAAGATGAAGTTGGCTGACATCAAGGAACAAGTAAAGAAGGAAATTGAGAAAACTATTTTGAGGTTGGAGAGGTTGCTCAGGTTGACAGCATAAGTGAGTTTTGCAAAAGACCCAGGTTCTATTTCCAGTACAAATATGATGGCTCATAATCGTTTGTAATTCCAGACACAGAGATTAACACAACAGCTTCTGACCTCCGTGGGCATTGTATGCATGCAAATATCCATACACATAAAATAAAAAAAAATCAAGTTTAAAAAGAAAACAATTTCATTTGCACAGCATCAAGAATAATAAAATATTTAGGAATAAATTTAATCAATCAGGTAATACTAAGAACTATGAAACTCATCTAAAGTTACTTTAAAGACCTAAAGTGGAAAACTTTCAAGATTTCAAGATAATATTGATTATAATACTCCTCAAAAGGACCTGTAATTCCATATGACCCCTACCAAGGTTCCAATGATGGGGACTGGAGAAATGGTTCAAGGGTTAAAACATCTATTCTGTAAGCACAGGGACTAAGTTTGAGTCCCTAGCACCCATATAAATGCAGGAATGGTTTCTAGAACAAGCTGGCCAGCTAGACTAGTTGTGGAAAGTTCTGGATTCAGTGAGAGACCATAGCTCAAGATGGAGAGCAATCAAGAGAGATACTTGGCACCCACTTCTGACCTCCATATTCATGTGCACACAGTTTCATGCATGCACACTCATACATATACACATATGATGCATGAATACTACACAATGGAATTTTTTAAAGACAGGATTTCTCTGTGTAACAGCCCTGGTGGTCCCGGAACTCGCTTTGTAGACGAGGCTGTCCTTGAACTCACAGAGATCTGTCTGCCTCTGCCTCCCAAGTGCTAAAAGACATGTGCTACCATGCCTGGCCAGTGATATCTTCTCTGATAAGTCCAAAAGCCATCTTAAATTCATATGGAATACCAGGAGACTCCAAGATGGTTCTAGATATGTGAAACAGTATGGATAATATATACATATGTAATATAAAATGAATAATATACACAACAAAAACAGTGCAGTCCCACCATGGGGGAAAGACATATAGCCAGGGGGCTAGAACCAAGCACCTAGAGGTGGGTTATCACTGCTTATTGATAATGGAGGTGTGTGTAAAGAATACCAGGTCCTTTCGAAAGATGGTGCTAGAAACACTGGACAGGTAGAAATAAACAGTAACAAAGGAGTGAGCTTGGACCTTTACCTCTCATCAGTGGCACGATGACCTCCAAGTAGATCAAGGGCATAAGCACTAGAGCCAATGAGCCATTGTTATGAAGTGCTTAGAGGAAAGCAGAAAAACCTCCAAACCATTGGCAATCATTTATCCCCACAGCTTTTGTTTGTTTGTTTGTTTTTGAGACAGAGTTTCTCTGCGTAGCCTTGGAGGACCTGAAACTCTCTAGGTAGTCCAGGCTAGCCTAGAACTCACAGAGATCCCCTTGTCTCTGTCTCTCTAGTGTGGAATGAAAAGAATGTGCCACCATACTCAGCTTGTGAACATATTTATGTAAAGCAGTGTTCTAAGCTTTTGCTATTATAAATTCGAAGCATTAAATGGCTTTAAAAATATCAAAGATGTTCTATGTCTTGCAGTATCAAAGTCAGCCAAGATGCAATTTGTTAAGCAAAATTAAGTAAGCATACCTGGGGTCAGAGGGCCAGCTCAGCAGTTAGGATCAGTTACTGCTCTTCTAGGGGACTAGAGTTCAGTTCCCACCTCCTACACCAGGAGGCTCATAATCACTTGTAACTTCAACTCTAGAGGACTGGACACCATACTCTGGCCTCTGGGGCTATTTGAACACTACACTGACCCCCCCACATGCACAATTAAAATAAAATTAAATATTTAGTTAAAGCTCAAGCAATCCATCTCATTAGTACATAAATTTGCTTTTATCTCTAGCACATGATAAAATTACATTTACACCCAAAAATTGTTTTAAGTAATTTTCCTTACCATTTATCATCAGGAATTATTTGATTTGTATCTATTTTATAGAGCCAGTGTTCCATGTCACACATGTGCCAAGATTTTGGGAATGAAAAGAGTCCACTGGGCCAAAGCCCAGAAAAGGAAAGAAAACAGAAAAGTAAAATTTTATCAAGTCAAAACTGTTTACTTTTTAAAGAGAGAGTGTAGCCAAGCTGGCTTCTAACTTTCTATATCTCTGAGGCTGGCTTTGAACTTCTGATCCTCCTGTCTCCAATTACAGGTGTTCACTGCCATACCTATTTTATGCATAGCTGGGGATGGAACCCAGGGACTTCTGATGCTAGGCAAGCACTCTACCAACTGAACTAGAGACCCAGTCCAAAGTCAATGGTTATGAGCACTGGGTGCTCTTGCAGAGGACCCAGGTTTGGCCCTGCACACACATGGCAGCTCACAACTATATGTAACTCCAGATCCACGGGATTTGGTGCCCTTTTCTGGTTAACTTTTCTGTGTGCTGATGCTCATGGTGCACAGACATATACGCAGACAAACATTCATACACATAAAATTAAAACAAATCCTTTTTCTTTAAGTATGAAAAGATAAGCCCCGAATAGGAAAATAGCCCATCACATACTGGATAAAGGATTAATGTCTAGAATATGTAAAATACCGAACAACAAAACCAACAACAAGACAGTTGGGAGAAACAAAGCCAAGAAATCCAAGTTAGTAATAGACAAAAGATGCAAATAGACATTTCTCTTTTCAAAGACGGTGTATGACAGTCCAATGAGCACATAAAATGTTCTCATTGTCATTGATGGACAGGGAAATGTAAACCAAGCCACGAGTACAAACTACTCCACTAACAAGGTGGCTGTTATGGAAGGGGAGGGCATGACTAGGAAAGTTACAAGTAATATGGAACCTCATTGCGCATGCCTGCTGCGGATCTAAGATGGTACAGCTGCTGAGAGAAGGTTGGAGGTGTCTTACTTAGGGTTTCTATGGCTGTAAGGAAGCGCCATGACCAAAAAGCACATTAGGAAGGAAAGGCCTTATTCTGTTTATACTTTGTCTTAGTCAGGGTTTCTATTCCTGCACAAACATCATGACCAAGAAGCAAGTTGGGGAGGAAAGGGTTTCTTCAGCTTACACTTCCACATGGCTGTTCATCACCAGAGGAAGTCAGGACTGGAACTCAAGCAGGTCAGGAAGCAGGAGCTGATGCAGAGGCCATGGAGAGATGTTCCTTGTTGGCTTGCTTTTCCTAGCTTGCTCAGCCTGCTCTCTTATAGAACTCAAGACTTCCAGCCTAGAGATGGCACTACTCACAAGGGGCCCTACCCCCTTGAACACTACTTGAGAAAATGCTCCACCGCTGGGTCTCATGGAGGCATTTCCCCAACTGAAACTCCCTTCTCTGTGATAACTGCAGCCTGTGTCAAGTTGACACACAAAACTAGCCAGTACAATTGACCCCTTGTCAACTTGACACAAAAACACATCACTATTAAGCCTCAACCCTTATGTTCTTATTCATCCCCAAGATCTAAAGTCCCACAGTCTTTACATATTAAAAGTTCAATCAATTTAAAGTGTTCAATATCTTTTAAAATTCAATGTCTCTTAACTGTAGGCTCCACTAAAATACTTTCTTCCTTCAAGAGGGAAAAATATCAGGGCACAGTCACAATTAAAAGAAAAACCAATGTCTGGGATCCAACTCACGATCTTCTGGGCTCTTCCAAGGGCTTGAGTCACCTCTTCAGCTCTGCCCTTTGTAGCACACATCTTGTCTTCTGGGCTCCAGATGCCTGTACTTCACTGCTGATGCTGTCCTTGGTGATCATTGCATGGTACTGGCATTCCCAAAACAATGCTGTAACTAGGCTTTACCAATAGCCTCTCATAGACTGTCTTTACAGTGCCAAGCCTCAACTCTTTTGCATGACACCTTCAGTCCTGGGCCATCAATTGCAAACTGAGGCTACACCTTCACCAATGGCCTTCCATGGCCTTTCACTGTGCCAAGCCTCAGCTGCTCTTCATGATCCCTTCGTGCTGTCAAAACCAGTACCACATGGGTGACTCTTACACATTACCAAGTCCTGCTGCAATACAAGGTACAACCTTGGCTATCTCTGGAACACAGCATCTTTGTGCTCTCAGAAAACACTTCCCAGAAGATGTCACCTCAATGATGCTGGTCTCTTCTTAATCACCACTAATTTCTTAGCTCCAGCTAACCAGCATCAATAGTCCCAGTAATGCAAAGAGTTCTCTCTTTAGTAGTTCTGGTATCTTGTTAATCACAGCTGATACTTCAGCCCCAGCTAACCAGAACCACAGAATCTTCACAATCAAAACAACATGGCCCTGATAAAAGTCTTTAATCTTCCCCCTGAAATTTCACAAGCCAGGCCTCTATCTCTTCACTGTTCTCAACATGATCTTCCAAGCTCCTAACAGAATATCCCACATAGGGTGACCTTATCCTGGCTCCTGGAAAACTGTGTTGCCATCCCAAGAAGCCCAGCCTTGTTGCTGGATTTGAAGTGACCCGTGGATCTTGTCCTATTTCCCTGCCTGGGGTGACACCTGCTCACAGCTAGGCCCATCAGTTAGGAAAAGGACATAGAGGGACAAACAGACCAGAAAGCATCTGTGTGAGGTCCATGGTGGTGGCCAGAGAGACCCAGGTCCTTGTGGGAGGGTGGCCATGTATGAAGCCTGGGTACAGGTTTGAGTGTTTATCAGCCTCTCTTATGTGATAGCAGCTTAGAGGCCCAGGATGTTAGAGCCAGGGTGAACTGTCCAAAAACAATAGATTCTCCAGTGTCACTAAGCACCACCTGTGGAGACAGGCTGGCATTTGAAGCCCAGAACAGCCATGTATTCTCCATTTGTTTCCTCTGTGAGACTAGTCTCATTAGAAACCTGTGCTGGAGGTACAGGCTTAACAATACCCAAACCAAGAAGCAGTGTTCTTGTGATGAGTCGACATGGTCTCCCTGTGGCCCCAGGGATCCTTTGTCCATAGGGATCTTCTTCATCCCTAAGCTCTGTGTGGCCCAGTGCAGTTCCCTTTGTCCCAGCTGGCCCTGGACTCAGAGGCCAGGATGAAGGACAGGGTACCGCCCCAGGCTCTGTGGTCAAAAAACCACAAGGCTGGTTCCTGGCATAGCTGAGGCGCCCCCACACACACTCTGCACTCCAGGAGGCGGCTGGCCAGCCACCGGCTCCCCCCACCCCTGCCAAGCAGGAACAACCATGTCCCTCCTGTCCCTCTCCTCCCTGTCCACGGCTTCCAACTCCTTCAACTGTGAAGAGGTAAACTTGGAAGGCTGAGCAAACAGGCTGGGTGGCCGCCACATCCGGGATGTCTCAACAGCTGCGACCCCAGCAGGCCTGTCACCTTCTCTCCGCAGAGATGAACTCAGTGCCAGAATAAAGACAGGACTTGGGTCAAAGTTGCAGCTCCTCCAGTGTAATGTGTGGATCTATTGGGTGCCTACTATGTGCTGCCTGTGGGCACAGATGCTACGGTTTCTTGTTTTTTTGGTTTTTTTTTTTTCTGAGTGAGGATGGGCAGGAGTAGGCAATGTCACCTGAGCTGGGGGTGGATGAGGCTCACTGGGCTCAGCTCAGTGAACACAGGTTGCCAGATCCTGGGCAAAGGAGAGAAACTGGTAAGGCAGCTAGCTGTCCAAGTAGTGGGGCTCTCCAGAGGTGGGAGACTGCGGGATTCTCCTTGGAGACAAGCTTATCAGTGAACTGAGTGCAATTGAACACCAGCCGTGTTCAGCTGGGCTCACAGCCCAGTCTGTGAGCACGTAGCAAAGCTGAGGAGAGCAGGCTGCAGTTGAGGCCTAGGGAAGCCACAGCTGGTGACACAGACCATCTAGGAAGGGCACATAGCCCACTCTCCAGACCATACCTGGGTGTCCTTCAGCGGCACCACTTAGCAGAGGAACTGGGCATGAAAGAGAACATCTCAGACCTGAAGATCCTGGTGGGAAGACTACAGAACAAAAGTCTGATGTGCTGATACCGTACCCAGCCCAGGATGACACCAGGTCCCTAGGTAGGAGCTGTAGGCCCCACCCAAGGCATGCTCTACACATGCACTGGGCATTACAGAAATGGCAGACAAGGGTGAAAACAGGGGTCAGCCTGGCAATCAGTCTTAGTACTTACCTTACTGGTAAGGTAGCAGAAACACCTGGGGTGTTCGAGGGATCTGCCATGCTAGAGAAAATGTGAGCAGACTTTTGACATTATCATTGAGATTAAAGTCTGAATGGTGTCTTTTTATCCACCCCAACTATATCCAGGGCCACAGCTCAGCAGCATGCACAGCTGCCCACTTTCACCTCTAGAACTTTCTATCTTGCCAGCAGACACTGTGTCCCCATTAAAGACACACACTTTACTCTCTGGCCTCCCATCCTGCTTTCTGTGGATCTGATAAGTTGGATACAGCAGAATTATCTCTGTTGAAACCAGGATCCTCAAGGCCCACTCATGTTGTGATGGACAGCAGAATGCCCTCTTTATAAAAGTCTGTATACAGTGTCAGGCTGTGGTGGCAAATGCCTTTAATCTCAGCCCTTGGGAGGCAGAGGCAGGTGTATCTCCAAGTTCAAGACCAGCCTGGTCTACAGAGCGAGTTCTAGAACAGCCAGGGCTGCACAGAAAAGCCCTACCTCAGGGAGGGGAAAGGTCTGTGTGCTAGTCCACTGTAGGGATGGGACCCTAATTGCTCAGCTGTTATCCTGGGTACTCCTGTTTTAGCAACCATGGATGGAGCCACTAGAGCAGGAGTGACTGTATTTGTCATTGTTTTCTAAGAGTAGACGCACTAGGCCATATAGAGTTCTATTTTTAACTTAAGGAAGTGTCAGGCTGTTCTCTAGCAGTGGTACCACTTGGTTGCGCACTGACTGAGCGGGGTTCCCGCCTCCCCATGTCCTCGCGGGTACCTCCTGTGCTCTGTTGTTTGACGACAGCTGACCTCTGGGTTCTGAAACAGTTGAAAGGCTTTTCGCATAGACTTTTCCCGTTCCTGTTCCATCTCTAGGAATTTAGCCTCAGAAAGATAAGTACAGGGGCAGACAGGGAGGGGCTTCCATGATACTGAAGTCACCTGAACACTGTGCCACTCCCTGACATGGCCAGCCCCTAGGAACTTTCAGGAGTGGTCAGATCTAGTGTGCATTCCTGGTGGCTCTAACAGAAGGAACATGAACGAATTCTGTATGCATCTAACAGGAAAGAGAGGCTTAGATGTGAGCATCCTGCTCTTTGCAGCAGTGTAGAGATGGCGTTGGTGGATATATTCATGGTTCAGGACATGGCTCCCCACAAACCTTGGGAAAACCAACCCACACACTTAAAAGAGAGCTGAGCCCCTGGGACACCCATTCAAGATGAACAGAGGGTCAGGAGACTCCCAGTTATTCCTTTGCCCCATTGTCCTCTGGCTTGGGGTTTAGAAGTTCCAGTACTGAGGCCCAAGGCAGCTCTAAGCCCTTGGGACCCTTGGCCATTTCCTTTGTCAAGGCCCAGGGTTAATAAACTAAACCTGGGAAGAGGTGGAATCCAACCAGAGAAGCTCATGGCCTGCCTTGGCCAAAACCAGTATTGGGCCTCATTTTCTCCACGTGCTTGAGCTCTTCAGCAGACAGGAGCCCAGAGACTCATCCTTTCTCAGATTCTGTAAGGGTTCCCCACTTCCCCAGATCCCCAGAACAGGGACCCTGACAGGTTCTTGGCCATCTGGAACATAGATTCCTGAGCCCCCATTTTCTGAGCTGAGGTGTGACCCTTGAGGAGTGAGCCCATCCCTCACAGCCAGCTTCCCGGGCAAACACAAGCTGAGGTTGTTGCCCCTTTGCCTGTCCTTGATCCTTGTGTCTAGTCTCCCAGAAGAGCTGACACAGGGCTGCCTGGCCAAATATCCACCCCACAGGCCCAGGGCTTCGAATCCAGAGTAGTTCTCAAGCTTCCCTACCCTGCCTGCTCCCTCCCAGTTCTCAGAAGCCACACGGGGTGGGAGCACTCTGGTGGCATAGTGATGCAAATCCTTCCTTCTCCATGGCCTCTTCCTGCCATGGCCCCTCCCCAAGAGCAAACACACGTGGCTGTGCAGGGAGTAGACAGTGCCTTACATGGCCAGGGAACTGGGCTCTGGGCCAAAGCCTTCGGCTACATAAGTCCAGGCCCCCAGGGAGCAAGTGCCTTGTCTCAGTCCCTCCTGCCTGCTTCTGTACTGCCCCCAGGATGGGCAGCAGGAGCTGGAGCTGGGCTCTGGTCTGGGCCTCTGTGGCCTTGCTCATGATGTGGCCAGCAGGTAAGGCCGAAGCCCCTTGCCCTCTCAAAACCATCTTCCCAGAGAGATGACCTCCCTCCACCTGGGGATTTCTCCTGCTGAGATGATAGGTAACCCCTTCTGTCCCCAACATTGTTGTCCCAGGTCTTGCAGTTCTCTGGGTTCTGGATCCTATGCCCCACACTCCAGCTATGCCAGCAGCCTAAGGAGCTGGCTTTGATGAAGGTACCTGAAAGAGGTTAGGTCCTTTAAGTCTTGGGGTATGCACCCCCAGTGAAAACCCTAAGACAGTCTTGGCTTTGGAAATGAATAGGAATCGGAGACGAATGTACAGACCACAGAGGTATTTCTGAGTCTGAAGGGACTGCCTCGGAATTAGCAGGGGCAGAGACTACTAGTTAGGACAGGCCCTCTCTTCACTGCTGGGGTCACAGGTACCAAAGTGATCTTCAAGAGGCTGGGGCATCCATGAAGTGGATTCTACCTCCAGGTATTAGGGCCTGAGTCAGAACAGACTGACAAGATACCCAGAGCTGTAGGCTGAACTAATGGCTGAATCAGGTGGGCTGTGTGACCTTGTCAGCTGAGCTATTTTGCTTGCCAGTTTGCTCTTGAGAAAACCCGCAGTACTACGGCTGTTGAAAGGTGGCCCTGACAGGGCTCAGCAGTCAGCAAGCAGGGCTAGCCTGAATCCCCAAGTGTTACCATCTCTCCAAGCTCTGCTCCCTAGATTAGGAGTCTGAGCAGGGGGAACCTTAGCTCCAGGCTTCCTGTGTCTGTTAAAGAAGACAGACAATGGATGTGTGTGTGTAGGTGGGTATCCCCAAACCCATTCTTTTAGAGCCAGAGAAGCCATAGTTGTTCCTCTTGCTTTTAGGACTGATGGCTGCTGACTGCTCCCCTGGGGTTCTCCCTGTGTCAGGTCCTGTCCATCAGAGTGCTGAGCCTCCCTGCTGAACAGCCAGCCCTACTTCCCCACTAACTTTACTTGTAAAAGAGAAAATTAAGCCCCGGGTTGCAGAAATGTCCTTTTGTGACAACTGTTGGAAGGGGGGGGTGGTGAAGACTTCACTTAGAGGGAATTTAGTTCTTGTCACCAAGATGGTGTGTGTGTGTGTGTGTGTGTGTGTGTGTGTGTAGCGGTGGCTGGCTGAGAACTCTCTGGCCAAGTGGAGACTGAAGGATCTCCTCCTGAGGGGGACTGGCATAGAGCAGGAGGCTTGGGATGGGGGTATTCTTACCCATGGGGCCCTCCAGAAGATGGCAGAAGACAGGCTGGGCCAAGCCCACTTGAGAAAGGCTGTGGATCTGGGGTCAAGGATGGACAGAGGGAGTGTCCGTGCCTCTGGGAAATGCAGTCAAGCGGGGCCCTTGAGGAAGGATTAATGCACAGGACAGTCCCTGCGGTTTCCAAAGGTCAGCTGGACACGCTGGGAAAATCAAACAGGAAGCCGCGCTGCCCATGGCACCGGAGCAAGTAGCCATATGAGTGCAGTCCTCAGGGACATGGTCCCTTACAAAGTGCTGGCCTTAAGGATCCATCAGACTTCAGAGGCTTGAGTTGTGGAGGTTGCCGCTGTCTCTAGCAGGCTGGTCTCTTGCCTCCTGGGCTTCTAGTCCTCAGGCTGTGGAGGTGGCCTTGCCCAGAGGCAGTGGACATCCCAGGCCATTGAGAGTGGACCTCCCGCACCAAGAACTGAACTCCTCATGCTACCTGCCCTGACTCATAGATCCAGCCTTTGAATCTTAGGTTTCTTTCTGTTGTGCCACTTTTGGAAACTGCTAACTCTGTTCTCCCTAACAAAGCCAGCCTTTGTCTTCCAAGGGCCTTGAGTCACCTCCCGAGAGAGGATCACAGTTCTGATCCTAATACTGTTTCCTGATTTGCTTTTTTAAACCACCGGGAGCATCTTCCAGTGCCACTGTAGGGAGAAGACCTGGCCTACAGGGGCCAGAACTGCTCAGGACACCTGGCTTTGGTGGTGTTCACGGAAAGGGCTTACAGCTGGTGGGGCTGGGGTCACCAGGCCCAAGTCTGTTGAGGTTTCTGTAGATTACGGGAGGGTGTTGGCCTGCAGCCAGAGCCAGCCCATGTGCCTCACACTGAGCTACAGAAGCTGCCATGGCCTGATGGCTTCTTTTGGACTTGTGTCTTCCTTTCCTGCAGAGATCCAGGGCCAGGCAGAGCCGAGCTCAGAACACCCAGAACTCACCGGAGACAGTCAGAAAGTGTATAGCGGTATGTGGCTCGGGATGGGACGGGTAGCAGTGGTTTGGATGGGGCTCAGGTAGGATAGACCATCTGTCTTCCCACATTCATCACATCAAAACTCTTAGCTAGTCTGATCCCCAGTGCTGGGCATACACAGATCAGAGCACCCAGAAATCAAAGAGCTCCTGGGAAGACAAGCGAGGATTTCAGTGGGGGTGAAGGGTGTCCAGGGGTGACCAAGAATAAATTGGATGTCCTGGGCTTCCTGATTTCCTTGGGGTGGGCACTGAAAGAGGGTGAGTGGCCAGGAAAGATATCCTCAGCTACACCTCCATGTGACCTGGCCTTTCTTCTGCAGCCCCCACATCCGCATCCACAAGGCATGTCACCTTCATCCCACCTATCACTGCCTTCCCTAGTGTGAGTGGTAAGTGGACAGTTCCTACTGCCAGCCAGGCTAAGGAGTGGAAGTATGTGTGGGTATGGGGGCGGGGGCAAGAGGGAGAGTGCCAGGTTGGTTGAAGGTGACATAGGATGAGGCTCCTGAACAGCTCTGAACAGGGTCTGGAACTTTCCCTGGGAACATTGGTTGACCACCCTGGGGCATCTGACACACAGCAAATGAAAAGGCTGAGGGATGGATCTGGGTCTTTGGGTTTTATTCGAGCAGCTGAGGGAGTGGGACAGGGCAGAGAGCTGGCTTTCCTGCTCCAAAGATATTGCCTTGGCGCTAGGAGGTTGTCCCTTAGGCAGCTGGGCATGGAGTGGTGACATTCAGTGGTTCCATCTGGTTTCCCTGTAGCCTTACACCTGGCACACAATGGGAGAGTGTGCAGCACATGGGGTGACTTCCATTATAAGACCTTCGACGGTGATGTGTTCCGCTTCCCTGGCCTCTGTAACTATGTCTTCTCTTCACACTGCGGGGCCACCTACGAGGACTTCAACATCCAACTGCGTCGTGGTCTTGAGGGTTCCAGGCCCACGGTCACCTATGTGTTCCTAAGGGCCCAGGGGTTGGTGATTGAGCTCTCCAATGGCTCTGTCCTGGTGAATGGACATCGGTGAGCTGAGCTTTGGGGAGGAGCGCATTTGAGCCTGGCCTTTAGACCTCAACCTGTCCCCTCTGGGGAGGGATCAGGATCAGTGTGCGTGGGGAGGACAGCCCCTGCCTGTGCCTGCTGAAGGAAGACCAGAACTTTCTGCACAGGGAGGAGCTGCCCTACAGCCGCGCGGGTCTTCTGATGGAGAAGAGCAGTGGCTATGTGAAGATCAGCATCCGGCTAGTCCTTACCTTCCTGTGGAATGAAGAAGACAGTGCACTGGTGAGCACATTTGCCCAGCTGCCCTACAGCCCCCCATAGTCCTACACAGGTCTTAAGCAAACCCTTGCCATCTCACATAGCTCCTCTCAGTACTACAGACCCCCCAGAGCCTTCCACGGTCTCCCACAACTCCCCATTCCCCTCTAGAACCCCTACAGTCTTCCTAGACCCCCAGAAGTTCCCCACAGATTTCACAAAATCCCAGTCACTCATGAGTCACTCATGCTTCCTGCAGTCTCCCTCGGCCCATATGGCCGACACATACCCTCACCACTCACCCCTGGTCCCTTGCGGCTCTCCCATAGCCCTTATAGTTTCTAGACCTACTATAGGGACCCCACAGAGTATTAGGGGACTCTCCTCTCTGGTTCCCTGGGTGAGTGGGGTGGGAAGCTGCCAGGCAGGTCCTGGAGCCAGAGCAGAAGCCCTGAGGCTGAAGCTGCTCTCTGACCCTCAGCTGGAGCTGGACTCCAAATATGCCAACCAGACGTGTGGGCTGTGCGGTGACTTCAACGGGCTCCCAGCTGTCAATGAGTTCTACACCCACAGTGAGTGTCACTGAGTCTTCACGCTAGGTGGTCCTAAGGGCTATAGAATCAAGGAAGTCCAGGAGGGACATGGGAGGGGTGAGATTGTAGACACAGAGAAGGAAGTGTGTGTGTGTGTGTGTGTGTGTGTGTGTGTGTGTGTGTGTGTATGTGTGCGCGCGCGCACATGCGTGTGCGCTTTCCAGGTAGAGGCCCCTGATAAGCAGATCTCCTGACTGTGAGCTTTCTCTCCTGCAGACACTAGGCTGACCCCTGTGCAGTTTGGAAACCTGCAGAAACTGGATGGTCCCACAGAGCAGTGCCAAGATGTCCTACCCTCAGCTGTCAACAACTGCACAGATAGGGTGAGCACCTTACTTATGCCACAGTCCCCAAAGCTGGGAACAGTGCAAGGCTGATATGAGACCAAGCACTGCCTGGCCAAAGGCTGAGAAACATCCTTGGGTGCCCAGATGTAGAGGGCTTTCCA
Organism: Montemys delectorum; assembly: GCA_019843815.1. Taxonomy (NCBI): domain Eukaryota; kingdom Metazoa; phylum Chordata; class Mammalia; order Rodentia; family Muridae; genus Montemys; species Montemys delectorum. The sequence continues at coordinate 25,917 of JADRCD010160916.1, forward strand.
GCTCCTGAACAATCAGGGAATAGAAAGCTCCCAGGAGGCTGCTGTTTGGGCCCGAGGGAGACAGGCCAGGCTGGCTCTCCTCAGTGGGTCCAAATGGATCACATTTTTGATGGACAGTCACAACTCATCCACCAGGGCACACACGATGTCAGTGTGCAGGTGATGTGTGTGTGTGTGTGTGTGGGGGCAGATATGTGTGCCCATCACCATACAGTGGTCCAAAGGCAGACACTCAAGGACACTTAAGAAGCCCCTCTTGTGAGCAGGGAGAACTCATCCTTTGGATGGGAGTCCATAATCTCTGAAACTAGTAAATATCTGAGTCGTCCCTAAATTGTGAAGTGAGGGGAAATGTTGTCTAGTCATGGGAAGCTTGGCCCCACACTGGCTTATCTGGGGTAGGCAGATGTTCAGTAGCAACACTAAATCTATGGAGGTCACCTAAGAGTGGGTGTTATCTTTATTCCCTTCTCCTCTGAGCTAGCGAACAAGGGTGCACGTTGCATTCTCCTGGTGCACAAGCTACAAGTCAGCATGTCTTGGAGCCCTGGAGTAGGAGATGGGAGAAACAGAGAGCCCTGGGTCATTCCCTCAGAGCCAAGTAGAGCTCTGTACCCAGACATAACAAGTTCACAGTGACTGAGTAGAAAAATGAATAAGATGGATGGATGGATGAATGGATGGATGGATGGATGAAGTAGGTGATGGATAGATGGGCAGATGGATGATGAAGGAATGATAGATAGATGGCAGATAGGTGGTGGCTGGATGATGAATTGATGGATGGATGATGGATAAACAGAGAGATGGATGGGTTTATGGGTGGAAGGAACCTTCAGGGAAGAGGGGCTTCCTGTCCTGCCCTTGGAGGGGCAACAGTCCCTACTACAAATATCATGACAATCCTGCTTGAGGGTCAGAAGGTCAGAAGGTGCTTAGCCTCTCTGTGTTCTCTAGGAGGACATCTGCCGTCACATCCTGCTTGGCCCGGCCTTTAACACGTGCATCGCCCTGGTAGATGTCAACATGTACTTGGATGCCTGTGTCCAGGACCTGTGCCGCTGCCCTACCTGCCCATGTGCCACTTTTGCTGAATATTCCCGCCAGTGTGCCCATGCAGGGGGCCACCCACAGAACTGGAGGCGTCCTGATCTCTGCAGTTAGTACCCTCACTAGAGGATAGCCCAAGGTCTTACTAAGGGCCAGTCTTGAGCCTAAAACATGGCTGGGAAGACAAGGTAGAGAGAATTACTTAAGGGACACTAAGAGAGCATGAATGTCAGGCAGAGAGGAGACAGTGGGTAGAGCTGAGGGAAGAGTCTATGTCTGAAGGCTCTGGTGGACCTGCTGGTCTCAGAGGGGAGTGCCCAGCTATGTCCCTGGGCACAGCAAGATGATATGGCTCCAGAACCTCAGGGTAGGGTCTTTTGGAGAACAGTGCCTCAGGTGGCCATGGGTAGAGAAGGCTGTATGAGAAATGCTGAGTCCCTGCTTTCTAGCCTACTGCTTCATCCAGGAGATGGCTTTCTGGGGCCTCAGTGGACATGAGAGCAAGCAGTGGGCATGGCTCTCACTGGCTGAAGTGGTCAGGACTCACTTCTCCAGGGTCAAGTGCTATCTCTTGCAGACTGGACATGCCCTTTCAACATGGAATACCAAGAGTGCAGCTCACCCTGTGTGGATACCTGCTCCAACCCCCAGCGCTCTCAACTCTGCGAGGACCACTGCATGGATGGCTGCTTCTGTCCCCCAGGCAGGCCCTATGCTCTTTGCCCCCACCTCCATGGCCATCTTTGGGTTATGGGCTCTAGTATTTGATCCCAGCCTCCGCTGACCCTCTCTACTCCTAAGGGTGATGGGGCCTGCTAGGGGTTGCCCATAGCTAAGGGCAGAATGGAAACTGATCATTAGCAAGACAGAGATCTGCCCGTCTGTTTCCAGAGAATAGGTGTCTTGGGTCCCTGAGATCAAGTAGGGAAACTAAGGCCCAGAGGAACATATCCACACCAGTTCTGGCTGGGTCAGCATTCTAGATTAGGAGTCCTTCCCCATGCCTAGGACTAGGGTTGTCTTGGTGGCAAGCTGCCCCATGCTACCTGCATGGGAGACATCTGTGTACACTGCCCCTTCCACCAGGAACTGTGCTAGACGATGTCAGACATTTGGGCTGCCTGCCCCTGGAGCAGTGCCACTGTCCCCATGGTGGCCGCATTTATGCCCCTGGAGAGTCCTTCAACACCAGCTGTAGGTCCTGGTAAGTTTAACAGCCTTCATGGAGGTATGTGGGTGAGGCTTGCCTCTTCCCTGTACCCTCTTCTGCTCATGGACTTCCCCACAGCACCTGCTTCGGGGGACTGTGGAAGTGCCAAGACCTGCCGTGCCCTGGCACCTGCTCTGTGCAAGGCGGATCCCACATCTTCACCTTTGATGAGAAACTCTACAATGTGCATGGAGACTGCAGCTACATCCTGGCTAAGGTGTGGCTATAATCTGGTCCATAGACATCAGCTAGGGTCCTGCTGATGGTCCAGAGCAGGGGTGAAGGGCATGGTGAATCTCTGGGCTTGCCAAGGACATCCCAGACCCCATGACAAGCTGCCTATGGAAAACCAGGCTAACTAAAGATACTGCTGGAGCCTCTCCAGGTCTTGAGGAGTTGTGCATAACGGAGTTCTACATTCAATCACACATTTTGGGTTTCTTGACAGAAATGTGCAGATAGTAGCTTCACTGTGCTGGTCGATCTTCGGAAGTGTGGAATGACGGACACCGAGAACTGCCTCAAAGCAGTGACACTAAACCTCAATAGTGGGGACATGGTGAGGACTGGGCTCTGACTACCATCACATTCTGGGTTATGAATGACAGACGTAGGGAAGTATATGGAATAGCAACAGATTAAAGAGAGGCCTCCAATCCCTCTCTAAAGCCTACAAGATAGGAGCAGCCACCGCTTAGGTAGAGAGATTCTAGAACCTCCTGCTAGGGCACACCTGAGCTTCCTTTTGGGCTCTGTCACTAGATAGAGGGAGGATTCTATCAGAATTCTTTCTATAAGTGACTAGACGGGCCCTCTGGGTACTGACTGTTCGTTCACCACATACCAGGTCATCCGGATCCAGGCCAATGGTGCTGTGTTCCTGAACTCCATCTTTACTCGGTTGCCCTCGTCAGCAGGTGTGTGTCTCCCTGACACAGCAATCCAGGGCTGGCACCTTCAGTGGGCAGTCAGCTTTCAGCTCTGGGTAGAGTCTAGCTCCTGGTGAGCTCTTTGTGGCTCTTTGTCCACAGTGTTTCCCAGGGGGTGACAAATTGCTACCCCTGGTTCTGTGGGAACCCCATGTTTAGCCACACCGCCCATGCCCTGTCAGGGACAGTTGGCAGTCATTTACATGCCATGCACATTTAGGCATAGGATTTCCTTAGGTGCCCCACCTCCTGTCCCAGCCTGAACTGTCCTATTTGGTGGGCCGGCTCCCAGCACGCCTAACTTCTCTCCCCTTACAGGCAACGTCACCATCTTCAAGCCGTCATCTTTCTTCATCATAGTACAGATGGGCACGGGGCTGCAGCTTCAAGTGCAGCTGGTGCCCCTCATGCAGGTGTTTGTCAGGCTGGACCGCTCCTACCAAGGCCAGATGTGTGGTGAGGCACAAATGGGCTTGAGTGTAGGGCTGTGGGGATGGGGACTATTTGGGGTTGGGCCTGCCCTAGCTCTAGGCTGTGAAGTGAGATCAGGCATGAAAGATGCTTGGGAGGCATTGGCTCTAGGACTTGGTGGAAACCCCAGCATCACCCAGCACACCTGACATCTAACCAGTAACGTGTGGAGTGGCCTGAGAAGACAGTCAGCTGGGTTGCCCTGATTGGGCTAGTCCTGTTAGGGGGTTAGCATAGGGGAGGTTCTGGAACCAAACACTAGGCAGGGACTTCCTTCTCAGTCTTCTTTTGACAGTGCTTAGAGGGATGACAGCCCAGGGAGAGTGACCAGGTTGAACAACCCACTGACCTCCTGACCCTGGTCCCTAGGCCTGTGTGGAAACTTCAACCAGAACCAGGCCGATGACTTCGCAGCCCTCAGTGGGGTGGTGGAGGGCACAGGAGCAGCCTTCTCCAACACCTGGAAGACTCAAGCCTCCTGCCCCAACTCCAAGTACACCTATGAGGACCCCTGCTCATACAGTGTGGAGAATGGTAACCACCCTCTCTAGCCATTGGCCACTCTGACAGCCCTTCCTGACCTCTGGGTCATACGAACCCTCAGGGAAGGGGTCAGAGAACCTCCCATGTAGACAGAAAGGCATAAAGGGTTAAGGTTTACAGAGGAGGACAGGCTCTGGGAAGCAGGTGAGGGGCAGCCCACATTTCTCCCTCTCCTAGAGAACTTCGCTCGGAAGTGGTGCTCCATGCTCACGGAAAGCTCAGGAGTTTTCTCGGCCTGCCACGCCACTGTTAGCCCAGTGCCCTTCTACTCGGTGAGACAATGATCTGCTGGCCTTGGGTGGGAGCAGGTATGAAAGCCCTTGGGGTTGGACTCCCAGGGCTCACCCACCACTACCCCGCTCTGGGGTGTACTTCTTGGGGCAGTTAAAAGATTCACCAACCGAGAAGCCAAAAATAAAAGTTCTGAGGCTCAGAAGGGTCCTTCACGGTCTTAGTGTGTGTCCAACTTCCCTCTTGCAAAGACAACAGGGGGCTGGAGCAGGGTGACCTCATGTAGTCCTTGTATCCATGGGCTTCCCCTTAAAGGCTTCTTTCTATACTGGGCCTCGTCCACATGGGACAGAGCACTCCAGAGAAAGTGCTTGGGGGGTGACATACCTCAACTCTAAATGGCACTCCAAAGTCCTAAACTTTAGCACATCTGCCCCCAAAGGTGGGTCTCCAGGTTACCAACCCACTTTCATGACACCTTGCTGGACACTCCCTCCTGAACTTTTCTGGCTTCTGCCTCAGTATTTCCTGCCTATCCCATCTAGGTTCCCTATGTGAAACCCAATTAGAATGAGACCTCAGATACAAGTTTACCCTGCCTGTGTCTTGTGGAGACTCTTTCCCAGGGCCCCTGCCTTAGGCCTCATGCTTTCTAGCTTCTATGCCCAGGCCCCAGGTCTGGCCTCTATTCTGGCTGCCACTTTGCCCTGTGGCCTCTGACTTTGTCCTTAATGCCAAGCCCAAGTCACTCCTCCAAGGCACTGATGTCAAAGTCCCTTATAGGGTGGCTCCTGCTGGGAAGCCACAGGTCCAAGCCTTGACCAGGGTTTGGCTGATGATGTTGATATTGAAAGCTTAATGAACAACAAGGGAACCTAGGAGACAGAGGCACCTGACTCCTTGATATCCTGTCTCCCAGAACTGCTTGTTTGACACGTGCAACTGTGAGAACAGTGAGGACTGCATGTGTGCGGCCTTGTCCTCCTATGTGTTTACCTGCGCTGCCAAAGGCGTGCTGCTCAGTGGCTGGAGGGACAAAGTCTGCCGTGAGTATGCTGTGGGCTCACGGAGGATTTGCCACAGGTTGTACATCCCCACATTAGCCACTGGGATCCTGCCACTGTAGCCCAGGGGGCACTTAGGACCCCTGGCAGCAGTAACTATTAGTTTGCTGTTCCATGCCTACTGTGTGCCATCCTACTGTGTGCCATCCTGCTGTGTCAACAACGATGTCCTCATCTGAGGCAGGGAAGAACAAGGGCTGGGCCAGTTCCCCAGTCATTGACCTCTTTGTCCCTGTTCTTCTTCCTATAGACAAGTACAGGAACAACTGCCCCCAAACCAAGGACTACTTCTATTCTGTGAGTTCTTGCCAGCCTACCTGCCGCTCTCTGAGTGAGGCCGACGTTACCTGCAACATCCCTTTTGTGACGGTGGATGGCTGCACCTGCCCCGAAGGCACCTTCCTGAATGACAAGGACCACTGCGTGCCAGTGGAGGAGTGCCCTTGCTACTTCCATGGAATTGTGGTGGCTCCCGGAGAGGTTGTCATGGACAACGGTGTGGTGTGGTAAGGGAGACTGACTTCCCCCGCTTCCCCATCCTCCCAGGTCTGCGCCAGCGGGATCTCTAGCTGCTGGCCCTTCCATACCTGAAAGTTTGTGTGGCCTCCTCACTGAGGGTTTCAAGACATACTTGGGCGTGTCGGGTTCTGGGGGCACCTTTCAGACCCCGCCCCCGAAACAGCAGGGAGGTTGTTCTGGGGGTCCTGTGATATCGCAGAGGCACTCACAAGCAGGTTTCAGCTGAAGTTCTACCCTCTCCTCAAAGGCAGTTCCTTTACAACTCATGGTGTAAGCGAGCTTTCTGTGACTAGATCACAGCTTTGTATGTTCAGCCCATAATGTGATATGACTGAGTGGACCCATGGCTTTGGGCCTGTGGTAAGGCAGTGGATCACAGTAGAAGAATGTATAGAACATAACTCACCACATAGTAAGGAAGAGAGAATGGGCAGGATAGGGATAAGGTCCCACTGTCCCCTTTAATGACCTAACTTCTTCCCACTTGGCCCTATTTCTTAAGAGCACTACCATCTCCTAGTATTAACCCAGGATGGTGACTGAACCTTTAGTGTATGGGAATGTGGGGTCCAGGGTCTTCCTAAGGACCCCAACAGCAGGTACCCTCTTGGCTTTGGGAGGAGGCAAGGAGTCCTAAGAAGATCTAGACCTTGGTGGGGTATGGGAAGTACTGGGGTTAAGATGTAGGAGACACTGGGCCCAGAGCAGGGGTACTACTGTCTCTTGTAGCTCGTGTACAAACGGGAAGTTGGCCTGCCTGGGAGCCCTGATGCAGAACACAGGTAACATTCCACCCTGGCCAGCCTGAACTTGGCCATGATGCTCTAGGGAAGGCAGGCCTGTGGCAGTGTAGCCACAGAGGTCTTGGGGGTTGTGGGCTATACCTTCTGGGGCAGGTCCACACAGTCTGGATGCTCTGGGCAGAGCACAAGGCTATGCGAGACCCTAGCTTGCTACCATCTTAGCAGTAAGACAGGGTTGGGAGACTGTAGGGGCCAAGGATATCCTACCCCAGGCCTCTCTCACATGCTTCTCCTCTGCAGAGTGCCAGGCGCCTATGGTCTACCTGAATTGTAACAATGCCTCAGTGGGTGACCACGGGGCCGAATGCCTTAGAAGCTGCCACACACTGGATGTGGATTGTGTGAGTCCTCTCAGTTCCAATGCCAACCCTCATCTACCGTCTTAATTTGCAGGGAGAGTGGGAGGGGGAATATCACTGGGTAGCCAATGGTTTTGGGTCTTGCTGACCCTGAATGGCCTCCCCCCTGAACATTCCCAGTTCAGGCTTGGTGACCTGGAAACCTAATAGGGATGAAGGGACAGGCTGTTGTTTTAGTCCCTGACCAGCCAACTTGTGCCTCCAGTTCAGCACACAGTGTGTCTCGGGCTGCGTGTGTCCCTCGGGGCTGGTAGCAGATGGGAATGGGGGCTGTGTTGCTGAGGAGGACTGCCCCTGTGTACACAATGAGGCCACCTATAGACCTGGGGAGATCATCCGGGTAGACTGCAATAACTGGTAAGTCTTGGGACCCTCAGAGGGGGTCAAGAGTTATCTACAGGGACACTGGTGTGAGATAGCCTTGGTGTTTTAGGGGCTTCAGTATGTGTCTTGGAGCCAAGGGACTCATAGGACCCCATTCTGTGGAGAAAAGACTGTTCATCTAGCCTGGGGTGATTGGAAACACACTCACACATGACCAAAGCTTGATGTATACTTGGCTTAATTCCCCAAGTGCAGTGGCTTGCTAGCACAGGACCAGGACAGCCAGTCTCAGAGGACAATTCCTTAGTTAGCAATGACCTTTCCTGTCCCAGCACCTGCAGGAACCGCCGGTGGGAATGCACCAACCAGCCCTGCATGGGTGCATGTGTGGCCTACGGGGATGGCCATTTTGTTACCTTTGATGGTGAGCGCTACATCTTTGAAGGCAGCTGCGAGTATACCTTGGCTCAGGTGTGTAGTCCTCGGACCCTCCTAATGGATCACCCTTCTCTGTCCTTCCCACCACTTATTTTTGGGCTGGGACCAGAGCTTCATCTCTTCCTTTCTTAGGACTACTGCAGAGGTAACACCAGTACTGATGGGACCTTCCGTATTGTCACTGAGAATGTCCCCTGTGGGACCACAGGAACCACCTGCTCCAAGGCTATCAAGATCTTTGTGGAGGTTAGTACATTTGTAGCCATGGGAACTGCTTCCTTTCTTCTGCAGCTCCATTCCTGGTTCTCCAGCCAGAAAGTATTCTCAAGGACAGGATAATAAGAGGCCAAACCTGAGACTTATAACAGCAAATTCTACCATTTTCTATCCTTGGGCCAGAGTTAGATCAAGGCTAGCAAGACCTTGCTCCATACAGGTCAGGAGGACCCTTCCTGCCTTTCCGAGCTAGGGGCTCCTGGAGTCCTTGGTGTGTGGTGGCATCACTCCGGTCAGACTAATTATGACTTTCTGTTCCATGTCTATATGTCTCAGGTCATGACAAGACAGATATTAATTAGGCTTAGGGGACACCCAGGTAATTCCAGACAACCCACCTCAAGATCTTCCAATGGCTCTTTTTCTAGTAATGTTCTTTTCGGGTTCTTGGAATTATTGATGTATTTAGTAGAGCCCCACTTCTGGCTGAGCAAAGTCAGAATTCACAGAGCAGAGCTGCTGGCTTGGCATGCATCCCCCTCCTCCATGGAGGAAGGATCAGGTCACCTGAGGTGGGTGGGAGATGGCTTGAGACAGCACTGCCCATGTGCGTCTTTGGAGACCTGCAGGTATGTACCTTGACTTTCTCCACCCCTCACCCAGTAATTCTCCATCTGCCGTAGCAGGCAAGCTCTTTCTCTCCCAGCTCCCTGAAACCCTTGTCCTGCATTTCTCCATCTACAGAGCTACGAGCTGATCCTTCACGAGGGGAACTTTAAGGTGGTAGAGCGAGGGCTGAGTGGGGACCCTCCATACAAGATCAGATACATGGGCATCTTCCTGGTCATTGAGATTCGCAGTGGGATAGTCGTGTCCTGGGACAGGAAGACCAGTGTGTTTGTCCGGCTGCAGCAGCATTACAAGGCAAGTGTGGCTACCGAGCAACCTGCATCTAGACTCAGCTCTGACAGGTCTAAGGCTGGACACTGACAAGGCTACTGAGGGTTGATCAATATTGAAAAGTCCTGGCCACTGAGGCCACACACAACACCATATTCCAAAAAGGAGGAGTTAAGATGGTGATGAATAATGGGTGTACTAGAATCATGATCGGTGACCTAGCCTTGCCCAAAGGCCTGTGCAGAGACAGTCTTCTATAGAGAATACGTGCAGTTCACCCTCCTGCCCCAGGACCCACTTCCTCGTATAACATTCATTTGGAAGTTCACTGGATGCAATCTAAGGGAAATGGGTTCTCCCTGTTTTCTACTCCCAAGCCAGACTCTATGCCACCTCACTTAACTGTCTAAGGGTTCTCTCCTTGGTGTCTGCAGGGCAGGGTCTGTGGCCTGTGTGGGAACTTTGACGACAATGCCATCAATGACTTTACCACACGCAGCCAGTCTGTGGTGGGCGACGTGCTGGAGTTTGGAAACAGCTGGAAGTTCTCCCCATCCTGCCCAGATGCCCCGGTTCCCAAGGACCCCTGCATTGCAAACCCTTACCGCAAGTCCTGGGCCCAGAAAAAATGCAGCATCATCAACAGTGCAACTTTCGCTGACTGTCACTCTCAGGTAGGGCCTGACCTTGGTTCACAGGACTTGAAGTTGCCTGCTTCTTCCTGGTAGGACTTGAGTTTTGCTGGACTAGGCATATAGCAGCAGGCCCTTGAGGGCCATCCTGACCCAGTCAGAGCACATGTTCCATGGCTCTGGGTTTTGAAGTTCTAGGTCTAAATCTTCCACAAGGTGAGTGGATATTTATGCATATATCCATCCTGGAGTCATCTCCACTATTTTGGGACCAGCCCCTGACTACAGTCACCACCCATGAGTCTCAGAGGATTACTGTCGTCATATTCCTGGGTGATCCCGAGACCTATCCAGTGTACGTCAGAAACACCAGCAAGATTCCCCCAGAGGAAGTGGTAACTGGCTCTCACTAGACCCCCAAAGGCTACCTTCTGTTACCACAACCAAGACTCAAGTGTCCAGCTAGGAAAGCAGCTTCACAACACAGGCTTTCAGGCCATGAGCAGAAAGTGCTCACGGACCATGGACAGCCAGTCCTACTCACCTGTGCTGAGCACCTCCGGTCACCGCACCAACCTTGTGAGCAGGTGGACAGGGGTCCCTCTGGTTACCATGCTCTCTATATCTTGGTTCACTGTGGCCTGAAAAAGCTGACTGGGAGGTGCCCTTGGTGGCAAAAGCAAGAATTTGAATTCATGCTGGGGTCTTCCAGTTGGCACAGTGTGAGTGGTAGGCCCTCTCTACTACAGAACTAGACAGTTAACCACACGTCCCACGGCTGTGCCAGTCTGGAAGTTAAAAAATGCCGCAGGTTGTGACCCCCTTTGGGAGTCACATAACAGATATCCAGCATATCAGATATGTACATTACAATTCATAACAAGCAAACTCACAGTTATGAAGTAGCAATGAATAATATGGTTGGGGTCACCACTCCATGAGGCACTGTATTAAAGGGTCACAGCATTAGGAAGGTTGAGAACCAATGCACTACTTCCTTGGAGCATGTTTGTGGGGGTCTGGAAGGTCAAGTGGTCTCTGGGAACCAACTCATTCAAATGGATGGTGGATAAAATTTGCTGTCTCTCAGCGATGCTCCGCAGGAGTGAGGCAGGAGGGTGGTCAGGGAGGGGCTCACACCAAAAAGAGAACCAGGGGGCCGCCAGAGGTCACAGTCATAGCAATCCAAGGAACAAGTCAGTCATGGAAAGCAGACAATAGGACAGAGGCCAGTGCACTGGAGAGAGAGTGCAAGGACAGAATTGAAACCACAGTGCCATGCCCTGCAGGTGTAAAACCTGCAGATCATGAACTAGATCAAGTAAAAGGACCCGCAGAGCATCAGTGAAGGTGTACAGGTGTGCAGGTGCTCGTGTGTGAAGGAAAGCAGGTGGGAAAGTGGGGCAGATACAGGCAGGCCGTTGTATGGGCGAGTATGCAGGGAGGCAGACCGGCAGGCAGATGGGCAGGTGAGTATTCGTGCAGGTGCAAGTGGGCAGGTACACAGTGTCGTACAAGGTGAGCATCTGGGCGAGCGGACAGATGGATGGGTGCACACATGGGGCAGGAGGGAAAAGTGCACAGGTCAACAGGCAGGTGCGTATACAAGTGGTGGGGAGGGTAGATAAAACACATGGACAGGTGTGCCAGTTCACAGGTAGGCAGGTGTGCTGGTTGTGCATTCACGCATGTGCATGGGTGGGAAGGTATATAGTTTCACAGGTGTGCAGGTGCACAAATGAACAGCTGTACAGGCAGGTGGGCATGTAGGTGCGCCGATAGACATATAAGCAGGTGCACAAGTGGCCAAACAGATAGGTATACGGATAGTAAGCCATATGTATAGGTACAGGTAGGTATATCTTTACAGATAGGTAGACATATTCAGGTATTCAGGCAGGTGTACAAGCTGCCAGGTGAGCAGGTACAGGAGCACAGGCATATGGGTGCACAAACAGCAGGTTATGGGTATGCATGTGTGCAAGTATGCAGTTATACTAGTGACTAGTGAATCAGAAAGGTGGTGCTAGACCATTCCTACTTGGAACACTCTGATAGCAGCCATAGTACCAGATCAGGATTCCCCTAAGTGTGGGTTTGGACTACAGCTAGCTCTATCCCCTTCCCGACGACCTGGGTAGACATTGCTGTCCTCCATGAATGGCACCTTGGCCCCTCCATTCCAGGTGGACTCTACAAAATACTATGAAGCCTGTGTGCATGATGTGTGTGCCTGTGACTCAGGAGGTGACTGCGAGTGCTTCTGCACTGCTGTGGCCGCCTATGCCCAGGCCTGCCGTGACGTGGGTGTGTGCTTGTCCTGGAGGACACCAGACATCTGCCGTAAGTGGGGCTATGTTTATGGGGTTGAAGGGTGGGACTGGGGATGAAGTGGGTGGCAGCCTCTATACCTCCCTCATGGCTTGGATTCTGGCCACTCTGACAGGTGAGCGTGTGTGTGTGTGTGTGTGTGTGTGTGTGTGTGTGTGTGTAGGGAATGAACCCAAGGAATCTATCTGCCTAGCCCAAGGCTTGTGCATCTGGGTATAAGCTAGCATGAGGCCTAGCAGGTACCTACTTAGCTCTGCTCTCCTTGCTCAGCTCTTTTCTGTGACTACTACAACCCTCATGGGGAATGTGAGTGGCATTATCAGCCCTGTGGAGCCCCCTGTCTGAAGACCTGTCGGAACCCAGCTGGACACTGCCTCGTTAACCTGCCAGGCCTGGAAGGTGAGGGTGTAACCTTCGGGCCCATAACCCATGCATGGTACCTTTACGGCAGACCCAATGTCCTAGGGGTTCTCTGCCACTGCTTGGAGGCTGAGTAAATGAATACATGCTTGAGAGTATGGCAAGTCAAATGATAAACCCCTGTATGCTCTAGGCTGCTACCCACAGTGCCCACCCAGCCAGCCCTTCTTCAATGAGGACCAGATGAAGTGTGTGGCCCAGTGTGGCTGCTACGATGATGATGGAAACTACCATGACATTGGCACACAAGTCCCTACAGCTGAGAATTGCCAGAGTTGGTGAGAAAGGAGCCAGGGAGGGAGGAGGGTAGAGACCCAGGGTGGTTGGGAGAGGGCAAAAGTATGTTAGTTAGGGGTTGCCAACAGATCCTCAGAGCCCCTGTCTTCCCTCTAGTCTCTGTACCCCTGGCGGCCTCCAGTGTATTTACAACCTTACAGGTAAGGAAAGGCTGTGGGTTTGGGGTTGAAGAAAAGCTGGAGGGTGAGTAAGCTAAGCCAGTGCATCTAATCCCCAGCCTGCACGTGCACCTATGAAGGCCGTACCTACAACTACAATGATGTTATCTACAACACCACGGATGGCCTCGGCGCCTGCTTAGTAGCCATCTGCAAAGACAATGGGACCATAACACGCACTACTGAAGTGTGCCATGAAGTCCCATCTACCACACCATTCACATTCACCACCACTCTGGCACCTGTTGCCACAAACGGTAAGCCCCTGCCAGGTTTTCTGGGAGCTCCTGGACGCTACACTCTTAGGTTAACCCAGGGAGAGGCTTGGCCACATCTGGGATAAGGGAAGTTGTCAAGGACTCCAATTGCAGAGACATGCTGGGTCCTGATCCATTGTCTGATAGCCCAGGCTCTGCCTGGTATCCATGACCTCACCCCTCCCTTTCTGGTCCCCAAGGCTCTTTAGAAGTGGTAGGGCTGCCACCAGAGACCACAAAATCCCCAGGCTCCATTTGTCTTTGCTGTACCCCGCCTCAGTCAGTGAGCTCTCTCCAGGTTAACTGGCAAGTCCTGGATTCAGGTCAAGGATAGCCCTAACTTTTGTAAAGGTATAGAGCCCTCTGTTTCTGAGGTCAGAGGAACTAAGCAGGGCCTTTTGTCACTTTTGCACAGGCTCAGCTCCCACTCTGTCTACTGTGTGTGTCCATGAGGTCTGTCACTGGTCCGTTTGGTATGATGAGAGCCATCCAGAGGCTGGCATGTCAAGCGGGGACTTTGAAACATTTGACAACCTGAGGAAGAAAGGGCACCAGGTGTGTCAAACCCCTGTTGGCATCGAATGCCGTGCAGTGAAACTCCCCAGCGTGGACTTAGAGAAGCTGGGTCAGAAGGTAAACTGTGACCCATCCTCTGGGCTGAGATGCTTCAACAGTGAACAGAGCCCCCCACTGTGCCACAACTATGAGCTGAGGGTTCTGTGCTGTGATTATGTGCCCTGTGGCTCCTCTCTGACTTTGGGCGTAAGTACCACTCACTCCCAGCCTGACATCAGTAGAAGACCCTCTTTGCCTACACTTACCACTCATACAGCATCCTCAGAATCACAGTCCTGGACCAGAGGAGAGAAAGAGACATCCCTGGATAAAAGTCACAGTTCCAGGCAAACAATGCCATTTTCCTCAAACAGCAGACCTACTTCACCTCCTATGCTATCTACAAACTCAGTCAGCAGCCTCCCCCTGTCTCACCCTACCTGGACTACAATAATGAAAGAGACCAATGAGAACACAGTGCTTAGCTCCCGGACAACAGCAGCATTCACTTCACAAACCAGGTCCACGTCAAGGCCCAGCACAGTCACACAGTCAGTCAGCAGCCCTGAGACCTC
>JADRCD010160917.1:0-16245 GCA_019843815.1 Montemys delectorum
AGCCATGTACTGTCCCATGTATACTCTTTGGTTGGTGGTTTAGTCCCTGGGAGCTCTGACTAGTATAAAAAGTAAAGACAGCTAGAAAGTTTGCAGAAGAAAAGGAAGGTCCCGTACTGTTGACAGAAATATAAAATGGAGAGGTTATTGTGGGAGAAAACACCCTTGGAGATTTTTAAACTAATACATAGTTGCATAATCCTCTTTTTTGACGCAGCAGTAACTCTGTTGTATGTACTTAGGAAATAAAACTAGCCATGGATGAACAAGAAAAATATTATAATGAGAAAAATATACCAGGCATTAAAAAATAAGTAGTGCAGGATCTAACCTAGATATGCAAGCCACCTAATCCTAGCACAAAGAAGCACCAAACAGAATGCAAATTATGCACATTACTAGGGGCAAGACGGGAGAGAAAGGAAGGACTGGGGATTACGAAGAATAGTGCAGAGTTACATGTACTAAGTGGATTCTGGAATTGTAATGTACAGTATCATTCCTAGTACTGTTATGGACATTTACACATACACATAGGCACATTTAAATGTCTATAACATTTGTCTATAACATTTAAAACTTGCTCACAGAGAAACTCTGACTGTAGTAAAAAGCAGAGATTCATGAAAAGATGCATGTATTTATTTGCTTGATTTTGATAATCTTTTCAGAATCAAATAATGTGTAAAAGAAACATTTTTTATATAGTTGTGATTTATATACTTTTATATCTGTGAACTATTTCTCAATAAAATTGAAAACAAGGAAGCCCAATCACTACATTACCATCTTGGCTGGACCGTCAATGACTTCTCAGTTGATATAAAATATGCAAATATAATAGAAATTTATGTTATATAGTATATAGTAGACAATTTGAATGATATGGAAGCATATGTACATATTAATATATAAGTGTATATATGTACACATACACCTGAATACAAAAATATGCATGTAAATCAATATATGTATTGGCTAGGATGCAAAAGCCAACTTACCTTCAGTTAGTAGTCAAAACTAGCAATAGAATTTTATTATTATAAAACATCAGTAAAATTAAGTTTTAAATTTACGTAGTAAACTAGTAAATATTGTCATTAACTCACAGAATGTATGTGATTGTGTATATGTTGCTATTTATTAATTACATATTTATATATTATTAATTAAGAAAACTAAGATCCTGAAACAACAAGGGTACTTACTTGCTTTTGTATTAGACCTTGACCTCAAGGCTCAATGTATAATGTATAGCACAATGGTGCCCCATTTTATAGTAGCATAGAGTTGTGTCCCATTATATAATAACGGAGTTCTCCTACCTTCTCATTAGGGGATCTTGGTATTTTATTAATCTTCTTTAATAAGACAAAGTCATATTCTTTTCAACCTTCAAATGATACAGAAATTATTCAAGACACAAGCTCTCATTTTCTGCTTGGTATACTTACATGGGAGGTAATCTTCATATAGCCATGCTTCTTGTACCCATGCTTTGTGTGTGTGTGTGTGTGTGTGTGTGTGTGTGTGTGTGTGTGCATGTGTATGCATATGCGTGTGTGTTTTCAATGGTTGATTTTTTTCTTTCTGCTTAATGTTTATCTGGAAAAAATTTCTGTAGTAAATGAATTTGAGTCAAGCAGTTCTAACTATGAGCAGATTACTGATGCAGAAGAGTGCTCATCTAACCATCCTATTTTTCTTTTCAACTTATTTTTTGTTCTTAACTCTTTTAAGTACACTTTAGTTCTAAATGATAGATCACACAATCTTCTGGAAGATCAAACAACTTCATGCTTTTTAAAAAACTCACAATTGCTCTCAGGTATAGATACCATATGGTATCAGATAGAATGAGAAAGTAGAATTGATGATTCACTTGAAGTTTCTGCATAGTAGTTGGATGTTTTCAAATCAACATCATGGTTGATTCTATCATATGAAAACAATGCAGAAGTAAAAGAGAGTTAACCTCAACCTTGTTCTCTTTCTGCTCTGGGACAAACACCACCATCAAAAGCAACTTATGATTGACTTTTTCTTTTTTCTTTTTCAAACCTTGTGATATAACTTATGAAAAACTGTACTTGTCTGACACTTTTAGGCCAAGTCTACCACTGAAGGGAGATTTAGCAGAATGGCTTACTTTCTCACAGGTTCACGCTTAGTTAACTTTCTTGTACAGCTTAGAACCATATGCCTTGGAATACTGCTGCCTGCAAAGATGGACTTTCCTACATCCATAACCAAAAGAATTCTCCACAGATATTTTACAGGAGAAACTCTAATGTAGGAAATTCCTCAATTGAGGCTTCCCCTCAATGCACAACTAGGATATGTTAAATTGAAAGATTAAGCTAAGCAATACAGCACTTAGAGCAATAAAAGGAAATGTTTATAAGGTGATAACAAAATGTTTTGAAAAAATGAGAACAGAGAATATTGTTTAACCAATGATCTCTGTTAGTAACATAGGTAATACAAATAAAGATACTTCTTATAATAATGAGTAAGCAAGGCTAGAAAGAATGTCATGTGAGGTAGTGAGATGGCAGAGTGAGTTGTAAATAGATACTCATAGAAGTTTGTGTGTGTTTCTTCATATTATTGAATTTATTTATTTTTCAGCATGTCAGAGTATCAATGGATGCTCATGTTGATGTTCTAGAGAAGAATTTACAAGCCTCAAAAGAACGCTGACTATTAGGAAGGCATTTTCATTTTTTATTGGTTATTTTATTTACTTACATTTCAAATTTTATTCTCCTTCCTGGTTTCCCCTATCCAAATCCACTATCCCTTCCCCTCCCTGCTTCTATGAGGGAGCTCCCCCACCCACCCACTGACTCCCACCTCCCTATGCAAGCATTCTCCTATATTGGACATTGAGTCATCTTATTTTTTGGTTTTTTTTTTTTTTTTTTTTTTTGTTTTTTGTGACAGGGTTTCTCTGAGTACCCCTGGCTGTCCTGGAACTCACTCTGTAGACCAAGGTGGCCTCGAACTCAGAAATCTGCCTGCCTCTGCCTCCCAAGTGCTGGGATTAAAGGCGTGTGCCACGACCGCCTAGCAAGTCATCTTATTTTTTAAATAAAATAATATTTTAATATTTTTCTTTCATAATTTCATATATCTTTACAAGAATTATGATTATATCTAAATCCTAACCCCTTGGATTATTTCCTCCTTTACCTTAATACTCTCTTTTTAAAATCCTTTTTATATTGTGAAAATATGGCAACATTATTCTTTTCCCTTATCTCTGCCCAAATCCTACTATATACACACCTTGCTTTCTTTCATTTATGGTTGTCCCATGCATACATTTATAATCAGAGATACACCCAGCTCAGTTTGTATAATGTTACTTATATGTATGTTTTCAGAGTTGACCATTTGGTATTGGATAATCAATCTCTAAGTTCTTTGAGTTTACAGATGTAGTTTCTGATACTCTAAGAAGACACAATTATCACATCAATCTCCTTGAATTTCTGGCTTTTAAACTATTTCCACCTCATTTCCTTCTATATTACCAGAGCCTTAGCTCTAAATAGTAATACACAGTTTAAATGAAATTAAATCAAGTGGGCTGATAACATTTCCTCCGTGAGCCAAAGACCTTCCAACAAAAACTTTTTAATATAGGTATGAGAATTCTTTGGAGCTGTTGGTCGGGGTTGTTCAAGAGATAATGAAAGCTGTACATATTATTGATATTATCCTTGGTGCCATTTAGAGGAGAAAAGTAAGTACCTATTGTTGAACACCATGTACCTTAGCTGCAGAACCTAGAGGCCTCTGAGCTGAAATTGACCTGAATCCTTGCTGAGGACTATTTTTCACTGTACCAGAAACTGGCATGCAGGCTTCGTAAGGATGGAAGCAACTGACATTTCTACACAACTATGATGTCTCTGAGCCACAACAATAACTAGCATCACAATATATCCCTAAGTGTGTAGGAATTCCTTTAACAAAATCAGTGGTGGAGCTAACAGTCATTGCTTTGTGTTTTCTTAGTTGTTTTCTAGAACACAGGTTTTTGATAATCAGCATCAATTCCATATTTGGGAAGTAGCTTTTGCTGCTTTATGGAGTTTGATTATTCAAGTGGCTATTAAGCACCTCAAATACCTGACAATTTTTATACCAGCACAGTAGGAGATGAAATGTTCAGAAAAAGGTTGAGAGATGAGTAAATTACTGAATGTAAAGATAGTTATGGAGGAGGTAGTTTCTGAACAACATTTGAGTTTATTTCTATGACTTGATTTGCATATCTTGTTGAAAGATTCATAAAATCCTCACTTTTTTCCACTTATATTCTTCTGTGTATTCATAAGTGAATAGAAACCACTCCAGCGCCATGTAGCTCACAATAACTGTTTTGTTTAGGCATCATGGGGAGATCTGTCTATTCCACTGTCTGGTGAGGCAACTCCTCTGATTACTTTACCACTACCCTACTCATGATATGACAGATTTGTACTAATTATGAGGTGTGACTTCAAATTAGGCTTAAAATATGAGGCCATTGATCTGTTCACCATAGCTTGACAATTAAACTTTGAGTACTGTAGCTGTTTTCTGAAAGACATAACACCAAGCAATTGTGAGCTAGTTGGTAACATTTTTCTTTATCTCTAATGATCTAGTAGTGAAAATTATATATAACTTTAACTTTTACCAGACGTTGGCTTAGTATCAAGCAACATAACACCACAGGAATCATTTCTTGCTTAGTATCAAGGAGTATGATACATAGGAATCATTTGAACCATGTACAAAATGTCAACATTCAATAAGTAATATTTGCAATTTTAATTTTTTCAAACCTTAGTTTTAATGATGTTTCTTAAATGCTTGAGCCTCCCTTTTAGCCCTCCAATCACCAGAGGTAGTGGAAAAGAGAGTATATAGGTGAAGTGGACCTATTTAGAAAGGTTCTTTGGAGCAACTCCCATCTTTGTTGCCTGAAAATTAGTAGTTCAGTACACACATTCGCAGGCAGCAACAGCTGGATCCACTTGCAAACAGTTATATATAATATAACTGGACACAGCAACAGTCCAGTTTAGTAGAGTCTGGTTAGCAACAGCTGTTACACAACCCAGCAGAGGCACCTAGGCGTCAGCCTTGGCTAGAGTTAGCAAAAGGGACCAGCAGGAAGACCAGGAGACGTTGTCAGTTGTGACTCAGGGAATCAAAGACGAGAGCCCACCACAAGCATTGTACCAGCAAGAAAAGCTATGTCTCTGTCACTCAGTTTAGTCCTATCTATACCCTCCAAATATGATGGGTGCCTCAGCAGGAGTATGGCCTCACCATGTGCATCCAATCAGCCTGAGGCTGCCGAGTCCCAACAAATGCAGTTCAACCATGCAGTGTAAGGCAGACAAATACATGGTTGTGCTTATCAAAGAAATTTTCATCCCGTGTCCTTTCATGTGCTTGCTTTAGCAAAACATCCTCCCTCCTGTGTCTGCTTCAGCAAAATGTTCCTTCATAAGTCTTCTTTAGTCTTTCACACTTGTGTCCACTTTAATGAGACATTCTTCACAGGTAAGTCCCAGCAAAACACCATCCAAACGACTTTCCAAAGAACTATCAAATTTCCACTTCATATATTATTATGACTGTTTTTGTTTAAATACTTCAGAGGCTAAAATATTGCTAAAACAAACCTAAATTTAAATTTAAAGTCACAGTGATATAAGGCCTTTTTTTAAATCAAAGTGTTTTCTAACACCCATTTTGTTTCATCTTGGAAAATAGTAACTTAAAGTTCTGTATATTAATTTAACTAATAGATCTATTTCATGCCACTGGTACTTCATACTTTAGAGCTGCATGTATGCAATCATTTATTTGAACAAAATACATAAAATTCTAAAAACAATTTCTCAATAGAGAGCCATGTGTTCCAAATATGTTGGTTCAGAAAGAGTTATTTCAATATCCTTAAAATAATGAACAATTTCAAATATTCCAAATCTATGATCCACAGGGAAAGAAGTATGATTTGGTACCTTGTTACTATTTCCATTTTAAGACTGCATTCCATTGGGTTAAAACAAATTTTCCTCATCATCGTCGTTGGGGAGAATGAGGCAAATGTTTCCCATCGTTGGTTCTTTGCTGTTACTTACTTCCTACTTATCTCATCATCTTCCCTACAATTTCATAAGCTGAGAAATGAAGCCCTCCCAGAAATAAAACACAGCTGCACTGATTACATCCCCAAAGTCCAAAATAGACATTACCACATTTATTTACTGTAAGGATACAGCAATGCCTCTAAGAAAGTGCAGAGTAGGGGAAGAGGACGGAAACCACTGCTAAAATGTTGAAATATCAGAATTACAAAATATCACTTGTAGAGATCATTAATAAACCTATTAATGAACAAAATGCTAATAGTATGTTTGGGTTCTGTATTAAGCTTAAAATAAGGGTAATGAATTGATTGATTTTTAACTGGCTAATTTCTGCTTAAACTACTAATTTATTGGTCAACACATTATGTTCAGAAGTAATGGTTGGCTTTATTTCTCAGAAAGCCTACATAAAAAAATATCACTGTAAAACTAAATTATTTAAAAACACATTTTTTCCATTCAAAAGGAGATCAATGAATTTTTACTTAACATATTTTATTATAACCACTAAAATCATGTAAATTTTAAAATAAAATTATTTAGCATTATAATTTTGATTACTCATACCATTGTAGTTACTAGTTAAAAATTTAAATGTGAGAAATACAAATGAAAATATTGGAGATTATATGATATAAGCTTATTGATTTGAAAAGTTCTCCATTACTAATTTTAACATGAAATAAACTCAGAATGTTTCATAAATGAAATCTATGTTCATCTTTTAAAGCATGTTTGATAAGTCAGGGTTTTTATAATGCCAGTTGAATATTTTTTGTTGTAAATATAATGTAAAATGTATATAGAAAACTATGCACATAAACCTGATTGATGCCTTACTGTCATTAGGAATTATACTGTAATTATGAGCTAGTATCCATCAATGCTTTCAGATAACCAGGTTCACATAAAATATTCTCCTAGTCAACATCATTTTTTAATTTTTCCTTAAATATAAACAACATATATGATATTGCCATGATTTCTACTACTTGGATAATTTTATGGTATTATAACTAAATATATTATCCACATTGAACAACTAGTAATTAGCAAGACTAAGGATTTTAAGGTGGGACAAATTTAACAACTATTAATCATGTGTGCTTATCAAAGGTCACTCATGCTGAATAAATTAAAAAATATAAGCAAATGTTAACACTTATCTCTACACGAAACAAAGTAGTAAGATCAAAATGAGTTTAAGCTGAGGGTGTAGTTTACTGCATGAACATAAGGTCTGTGTTACAACAACCAACTAACACACACATACACACACACATACACACACACACACACACACACACACAAAAGTGCATGAACACACTGACACTCATTCAAAGAAAATTTAATGCTTTAAATAAACACATATGCAAAAATTCAGGTCTACATGTTATTTGTCCAAGGATAATCGAAAGTCACATTTGTGAATTTACTTTAAGGGTAATCACAGTCATTTCAAGGATGTTTTAGATGTATCTGTGAATCTAAATGGGGCACTTTGATACATTAGTGGACCAGGCTATCATGGGTAATTATATTGCCTCCAACCTTCCTTTTCTGTTTTCATATTGTCTTCTGCTCTCCTTCCAGTCTTCTGTCAGCTCAACTACTCATGGTGGTCCCAGGTCTCCGGCTGTGATCTATAATTAATCCTCCACCTCACCAAACTATAGCACTGCCTTCCCTTTCACTTCATTATAATGACGTTTATGAAAACTGCATTATGAAAAGCTTAGTTTTTCATGTATTTTCTCACTAAAATAAAATCACTTTCATATCAATTTTGTCTGCACAGAGGGGCATGTGGCTATAGAAGGGAGAGACAGGCTTGAGCAAGGCATTTCTCACTATTTAGTGGGTCCTAGTAATTGAATTCAGATTGTGAGATAAGTTGACTTGGCAGCAAATACCTTTACATGGTGAACCAATTCATTGGCCATAAAATATAATCTTAATGAGGATAAAAGCTTCTTGGATACAAACAGAGCCTATCATAGAGCATATGTGTGGTAATAATTTCTTAGATGAATTAGCAAATGGAAATTCTTTCATTTTATGTTCATAAAAAGCATTCACTTTTAAAATATCTTATTATTTTTCCTAAGATATTATTTAAGTGTAATTTTTTTGTTTTATTGCAATGCAATTGTTTTCTTAAGTATGTATTATGTACATTAAAAGGAACAAGTCTGTAATGAGATTCTATCTTTTCCATCCCCTAACACAGTAGTGTACTTGGTCCCAGGGTATCAATTCACAGCTATGTAGCATGTGAATGTAAAGAGAGAAATCTCTGATCTTCTGAGGCGTGATGTTAGGATTGGAAAAATGAGTGGAGAAGACTGAAGGGAAAAACATCTGAAAACCATTTTTTTCTAGGCCATGTGGAGAAACAGATGCAGAGATTTAATGACACACACAAGACAGCAATTGCGGAAAAGACAGACAAACAAACAGAGACAGAGACAGAAACAGAAAGGGACAGAGAGACAGAGAGAGACTTTAGTCTTTCAAGTAGTGGACACAGCCAGATTACTTTTGTGTATATGTATTCTCTGGAGATATGAAGAAATTTGTTGCTTCTTCAGTGCGTGAGAGAGTCCAGTGCCTGTTTCAATGTGTGTAGGTGGACAGAAATTTAGATTGATCTGAGTCCTGCAACCAATCCCAGCTGACTCGTTTATGAAAGCAAATTTGAGTGAGCAAACAGTAAAGGTTAATTTTAGAAAGTTGTTGAGATTTGGGATGGTGTGTGTTATGTAATACTTTTAATGGTATTTTTCCCAGTATAAATAAAATATTCCTGGTAGGAATTTGCAATGAAAAGTAAAAATTCATTTAAATTCTTAAATACCAAATGGCAATAGAATATGTTATATATTATTATAGTATATACCAAAATAATTTCAGATTGTAAATGAGCATAATTTTTTATTCAGACCAATTTATTTCTCTGCTCTAAAAAATAAAAGACCTTTGGTCTTACCTGAGTGAGGAAGCTCTCCTTTTCTTCCTTCTGTCCTTCCTTCCATTTTTCCTTCCTTCCTTTCTTTCTCCATTCCTCTATCTCTGTCCTTTTCTCTTTCTCTTTCTATGTTTATGTGAGTTTATTGTGCTTCTGCACATATCTGTATGTGCATTTGTTTTAAAAAAGAGAGGGATATGTACACATCTGATTGTTTCCCCAAGTAAGCCCAAAATTGAATTCAGGCATCTTCTTTCTTCTTTCCTCTCCATTTCAAAGACAGTTCATTGAGTTAACACATGAACATTATGAAATTCACATTTCAAAAATAATTTAAGATCTTTGCATTTAGAATAGTGTTGATAGTTGAGATGGCGTTGAAACATTTTACTTTGAGGAAAATGTATGTTAGAAGAGAATGTACAATTGCATCTCTTTTCTTTTTCTTTCGCAAAACATTTGATTTCAGGAAAAAAATATGAGCAGTAATTTGGATTTCTTTAAAGTGCACACAGGCATCTTAATTTTATATATTGTTTGGCATTAGTCATCTTGAATTCTATCTATCTAGTTCACTTTCTTAAGCAAACTAGGCTCATGTGATGTGCTTGCAGGTGCCTTTCTTTGTCCTTTTGAAACTAGGTTAAACACAGCTGGTTAACTCTCTCTATGGTTTGAAAGCGTTAGCATTTATTCTTATGTTCTTTCTGTCCTTAATTAAGGAAACAGCTTTTCCCCAAAAATGTCTTCTCATAAGTTTAAGTGGCACTATGTTGAGATGCAGAAATCTGTCACTTCTTTTCATTTTTTTGAGAACCAAGCCTCTAATTCAGTGTGATCACTTTTTAGAGATGTTCCCATTCTTTCATTCTCTAACAGCAGATGACTTGTTGCTAATTGTGTTGAAGAAAAAGCACTTGAATTTCAAAATATGGATTATGAAAAATTAGGCCCAGTGATCAACTCCTTTCAAATTCCAAAACACATTATTTGGTTCTTCTTTGTCAGAGTATGCATACAAGATCTCTATGCCTTGAGTAATGCACATGACTACATCACAGCTTGGCTTCATTTTATATCAGTAGCCATAATAGTTAATGTTGTAAGTAATAACAACACAGCTGAATAATAATAATACCTTATAGCAATAATGAAGAGGAATCCTGAGACACGAATAACAGTTCCCTTTACAATCACCTTGCCTCTCCTCTTCTCTGAGGCAGTTTAATGACTAGAACATTGATCACACACTTCCCTCTTTTTGTCCTCCACTGCAGTGGGTAAGAATAATACAGACTCATCAAGTGAGGGGTAGTCATTTGAATCTATATTGTGAAATATAAAGGCCAAAGTATTCTGGGTAATAAAATGTGATTATCGAGTTCTCATGAAAAGAATAGCACCCAGGTAAAAGTATACTATATTATTTTTAGGATAGAGACACTGTCCCTGACAAAAGAGACATCAGGGTACATACACCAGGGGAAATCCTTCTCTACTTTAATGGACTATTCTTCTAATCTCAACTTTCTGAAATAATGACTACCTTGATCCTTATTCTATGATATAGTTCTGTTTGTGATGATATCCTTGAAGCATCAAATTTAATATATTTAACTTCATTCTCCGAAAAAGTTTCCATTAGAGAGATTTACTTCTGAAAAAATATGGAATTCCAGCAAATGAATATCCATTTACTCTTTTAATAGAATCTATTCTTGAAATTTCTTGTATGTTAAAATTGTAATATGTTTACTGCTGAAGGTAGAAGCTAACTTGTCTTTATTAATATATGTAACTTATTGTTTAATGTATTTGAAATTAATGCCTACTACTCCAGGAAGTTGTGGGTTGATAATTTATACATGTTATGAGCCCTTATCCAGGGAATCTGAAATGCTGGAAACTGTCACATGACACAGATTACATTTCTGTAAATGTCCCCTTTCTCCAAAAGAAGTAATATTCTATCCTTGAGTTTTAACTAATACATAGGCACCAGTTGTAATTGTGCTGTCTGTTTATCGTACAGGTAAGTGGACCCTGGAACAGAGTTGGTCCAATAAAGTATTTGAGTTTTTTGGATCATTTCAAGGATTTTCTTTACATGACAAACAAGTCTAGAAGCCTTTTCTTCTTTCTTGTCTCCTGTTCTTTGTAGAAAAAGACACATTCCATGATTCTTTTCTTTTTGGATACAATCCAAGAGGCTCAAATATTTTCTGAAGAAGACTTGTATTGGTATTGAAATATCTGATTCTTGTAACTCTCATTTTTTCAAATGAGATATAGATGATTTTATTTTGTATCTGTCTGCATTAGTCAATATTACAATGTTTCTTTAATGCACACACAATTAAATGCAGGTCTTGCTAAAGCTTAAAATGTCATATCTTATTTAATTATCAAAAAATTTATAAAGTAAGAACTAAAGTAATTGCTATTGTAAACTGTATTAAATTTAAGAATGGAATATTAATATTCCCAGAATGATCAATAGAGATCAAAAATTTCAAAAACCAATTTATTATATGTAGAAACAAAACCTTGGCTTATTTTTTTTTACCATGGTGGATTCTTTCTCTGATGATCAAACATATTTCTGACAACTCCAAGTATCTGTATTTTCCTCAAACTGAGCATTGTCCCTCTTTAGTCTTATACCATATAATGAGGCATAGCTTTCTCTAGACGCTCAGCAAAAGCTAATTTTCCTATAGACATCATGTTGTAATACCTGCAGATTTACATGACCCGCTGGAGCTTTCCTTTTCTTCTTTTTCTCTCCCTCCTCTTTCTGTCTTTCTCTCCTCCTGCTTTTCTTCCTTTTCTTCTCCCACTCTTTCTTCCTATCTCTCCCTCTTCTTCCAAGTATGTAACATGTTTTATTCAATTATGGCAGACTTCATACTGCCACTGAACATATTCTCTTCATTACACATTAAACTCACAAATGTCTGTTAAAAATAGCTCCAACTTATTGGATGAACTTTACTGAGGAAGCAACCTTACACTGCTAATACTGGATTTACAATGCTGATGTTATTGGTAGTCTGTCTCACCATCACATTTGTCTATCAGCTCTGTTGGCTAAGTGTGTATAATTCAGATCATATAATATGTGATAAAATATTTATATTCTAGCTTAATTTAATTTCTATAATGAAAAAACAGAAAAGAAAAGCAGAATCAGTTTATCATAAACATCCCCTAACTTCAAAGGGACTCTCATAGAAGTACTTCAAAGAAATACTTCAAAGATGGACAATATTGTCCTATTTTTAAAATATCTGTTAATTTATTTAGTATGTATGTACACTCACATGCCAGTTTGCTGGAGGGAATCTGTTTTTCTTTCTTCCCTAGGAGTTGGGTCCCTAGGATCAAGCTTTATGCACTGTACCACATCTGTGGAGAATTACCTCAACTTGGAAGTGAATCTAACATCTTAAGGGGAGAGAAGCAGTCAGTATTTGCTATTGATTATCATTTTTCTATTGAAGGAAGATAATTTATATTTTGAACAAAATACCTTACAGATTCACCTAACTATGTCTTCTAATTATATCGAGCCATGTCTTTGGAAGTATTATGAGATTTAACTTAAGCATACAGCAAATCTGGGCTCTTTCATTCATTCAGAGTTCAAAATTGTCTCATATCATATATGTATGTATATGTGTGCATATATGTACGTACATAAATCTATGTATGTATGTGTGTACATTACTGTTGGTAGGGAATTCATATTTTTAAAATATTTCCAAATGCAAAGAGAAAATAAAGGATGTTTTTTATCGATTCCTAAAAATCCTAATATTGGCTTCTGGAATCCCACTTTAAAGAATTCAAGCTGTTAGAAAATATTCTTCTATATTCAGGAAGAAGAAAAACCAGAATCAGTAATGACTAAGTCAGGCATGTGCAATTAGATGGTTTATCAATGATGCATATGCTAAGTATAGGATTTTTTTCTAATATTAGATGCAAAATTTTGATCCACCAAAATTAATATTGATAGGCAAAAGATAGCTTTTACTGTCCTAGAATGTATTGCCACAGAGGGCAGCATTTTTCATTTTCTACCCAGTGGTGCTAAAGGCCTTGAACCAGTTATTGATCTTGCCATCCACTATTAGAAAAAATGTATTTCGGGCTGGGGAGATGGCTCAGCGGTTAAGAGCACCAATTGCTCTTCCGAAGGTCCTGAGTTCAAATCCCAGCAACCACATGATGGCTCACAACCACCCATAATGAGTTATGATGCCCTCTTCTGGAGTGTCTGAAGACAGCTATAGTGTACTTACATATAATAAATAAATAAATCCTTAAAAATTATTTAAAAAAAGAAAAAATGTATTTCAATTCATGGGAAAACATATCTTCAAACATTTCATGTATTAAGAGTCATTCTCTAAGCTTCTGTAAGGCAAAAAACACTGTCAACAGGACAAAACGGCAACCAACAAATTGGGAAAAGATCTTTACCAACCCTATATCTGATAGAGGGCTAATATCCAATGTATTCAAAGAACTCAAGAAGTTAGTCTCCAGAGAACCAAATAACCCTATTTAAAAATGGGGTACAGAGCTAAACAAAGAATTCTCTACCGATGAACACCAAATGGCTGAGAAGCACCTAAAGAAATGTTCAACATCCTTAGTCATCAGGGAAATGCAAATCAAAACAACTCTGAGATTCCACCTTACACCAGTCAGATTGGCTAGGATAAAAAACTCAGGTGACAGCAGATGCTGGAGAGGTTGTGGAGAAAGAGGAACACTACTTCAATGCTGGTGGGATTGCAAACTGGTAAAACCACTCTGGAAATCAGTGTGGCAGTTCCTCCGGAAATTGGACATAGTTCTACCAGAGGACCCAGCTATACCACTCTTGGGCATATACCCAGAAGATGCTCCAACATGTAATAAGGACACATGCTCCACCATATTCATATCAGCCTTATTTATAATAGCCAGAAACTGGAAACAACCCAGATGTCCCTCAACAGAAGAATGGATACAGAAACTGTGGTACATCTATACAATGGAGAACTACTCAGCTATTAAAAACAATGGATTTATGAAATTATTAGGGAAATGGATGTATCTGGAGAGTATCATCCTGAGTGAGGTAACCCAATCACAAAAGAACACACATGGTATGCATTCTCTGATAAGTGGTTATTAGCCCAGAAATTTGCAATACAGGAAGAATAACCCACAAACCACAAGAAACTTAAGAAGAAGGAAGATCAAAAGGTGGACATTTCATTCCTTCTTAAAAGGGGGAACCAAATACCCACGGAAGGAGTGGCAGAAATTAACTATGGAACGAGACTGAAGGAAGGAAAAGCCAGCCCAAATATAGCTATCTCCTGAGAGGCTCTGACAATACCTGAGTAATACAAATGTAGAGGCTCACAGCCACTCATTGAACTGAGTACACGGTCCCCAATGAAGGAGTTAGAGAAAGGATCTACGGAGCTGAAGGGTTTGTAGCCCCTTAGTACGAACAACAATATGAACTCCCAAGGACCCAACCACCAATCAAGAACTATATATGGTGGGACTGAATGTTCTGGCAGCATGTGTATAGTAGAGGATTGCAAATTCGATCATCAATAGGAGGAAAGGACCTCAGCCTTGTGAAGGTTTTGTGCTCCAGTGTAGGGGACTGCCAGGGCCAATAAGTGGGAGAGGGTGGGGTGGCAGGCTTGGGGAAGGGGGAGGCAACAGGGGTTTGTTCTTGTTTTTGTTTGTTTATTTGTTTGTTTTTTGGAGGGGAAACTGGGAAAGGAGAAATTTACATTTAAATAAAGAAAATATCTAATTAAAAAAAAAGAAAAATAAGAGTCATTCTCAAAAAGGAGACAACAGTACAGATGACAAAATTTGCAGTTAGTTTTCAAAAATCACTGTATCTTTACCTAACATGTCATTTGTTGAAAGTCACATTTAACATGCCTTACCACCACTAAAATAACAATGATAATTTTTGTGTGCTTTATAAAATCTCATGTAGTTACTATGAGCAATTTTGTGTGAATAAATTTATATTTATTGCAGTGTTATAATAATTCCTGTAGCCTTTGAAATCTTAAAAAGCGAGACTACAGTCATATTTCTTTTCTATAGTGAGTAAGTAGCTCTATGTACACAGATGATTGCAAATATATCTTTTCCAACCTCTATTTCCAGAGAAAAATATAACTTTCTCCCTAGCAATTTGAAAAGCTGTGTTGTGTAGTATCTTACAGTGAATTATAATAAAAAGCAGAAGTACAGAAAAAAAAAAAAAGAATATCACTTGATCAATTGGCTTCCATTTACCCAAAGTGTATAGATATATCATAAGTAAAATTGTCCACTTTTGTTTCTCTCTCTCTCTCTCTCTCTCTCTCTCTCTCTCTCTCTCTCTCTCTCTCTCTCTCTCTCTGTCTCTCTCTCTCTGTGTGTGTGTGTGTATGCTTGTATATGTTGTATATATCATACTTCACTCTGTGTATGTATATATTCTTGATTATTGGTATGTGTTTCCACGTGTGTTTATGATCCTGTGAATAACCAAAATTAGTATGTTGGATACTTTGCTTGCATCATTTCCCACTTTATTTAGCAAGGCAAGTTCTCTTAAAGAGCCAGGTGCTTATGAGGAAGATCAGTTTAGCAAGCATGCTTGCCCAAGAGATCTCCTTTGTCTTTTTCTCTAAGTGCTGAGATTACAGGAAGCCACAGTGAGTGGCTAATTTTTCACAAGGTTCTGAGAGTCTAAACTCTGGTTGTCAGATTCTCATGAAAAGAACTTTATACATTGAGCCACTCTTTGTAAAGATGTGACGAGAAGCCAGTTTTCCTGTGCCATATGGGCAGCATAGATTTTCTGAAATATTCTATTCTTATGAGTAATCCAAGTATTATTTAAAATGACGATAACAGACTGGGCAGTGGTGGCGCATGCCTTTAGTCCCAGCACTTGGGAGGCAGAGGCAGGCAGATTTCTGAGTTCAAGGTCAGCCTGGTCTACAGAGTGAGTTCCAGGACAGCCAGGGCTATACAGAGAAACCCTGTCTTGAAAAACTAATAAATAAATAAATAAATAAATAAATAAAT
>JADRCD010160919.1:0-30189 GCA_019843815.1 Montemys delectorum
GCCATACCTGCCATTCTCAATGTCTTGCTGGTCTGCCTCATTTTCTGGCTCATATTTTGTATCCTGGGAGTAAATTATTTTTCCGGGAGGTTTGGAAGATGCATTAACGGGACAGACATAAATAACTATTTGGACCATACCAAAGTTCCAAACCGAAGCCAATGTAAAGTTAGTAATTACTCGTGGAAGGTCCCAAACGTCAACTTCGACAATGTGGGGAATGCCTACCTGGCCCTGCTACAAGTGGTAAGTGCTGTGGCTCTGTCTGGGGCCAGGAAGAGTGATCAGTCACTAAAAACACAGTGACTCCATGGACCTAATCCTAGTCCTGTTTACAGGGTTGGGGCAGGGCAGAGCCTTTGCACCAGGGGTCTCCAACCTGGTTACTTTTCTCATTACTTTGACAAAACACCTGAAGCAGTAATTACTTTTCTGTTGCAGTGATAAAAGACCCAACAAAAAAAAAAGAAAGTTTCTTTTAAAAATTTTTCTTAGATTTAATTTTAGCTTATAGCTCTAAAGTGAATACAGTCCATCATAGCTGGGAAAGCAGGGTGGGAAGAGGGGAAGCTGGCTATCCCGTTTCATCTCTACACTACACACATCTATATCTATCGGCATGCTATAAATCCTCAAATCCCATCCCCAGCGACACACTTCCTCCAGCAAGGTTCCATTTCCTAAAAGTTCTATGATCTTCAACTGCACCATCAAGTGGGACCAAGTACTCAAACACAGGAGCTTATGGGGGGGCACATTTCTTATTTAAACCACAGCACCCGACAAAAGCAACTTAAGGCAGGGCTAGTTTTGCACATGCTTTGAGGGACTGGACCACCAAGGTGTGGAAGACACGGTGGTGAGAATTGTCTAGACGCAGCGGCAGGAGTGTGAGGAAGCTGGCTCTACAGTCGGAGGGAAGTGGGCAGGAAGAAACAGCAATGCCAGTGCTCTTTTCCTTTCATTCACCAGCCCGTGGGATGGTGCCACCACATTCAAGATGAGTCTACTGTCAATTAAACCTCCTCAGAAACACCTTCACCACATGTTCTGATGAGGGTCTCGTGGGTGAATCCAGAGCCAGTCCAGCTGTCAGTGAAGATTAGCTGTCACACATAGTAACGCCCCTTCAGGGTTTTATGCACCGTGCTTGGTCTTCTACGCTACCTTGCTTGCTGTTTAGAGCACCTGCCAGAAAGGAGAGACTTTGGTGCAGGTCAGGACATTGTCAAGAGCTCTCTTTTCAAGTAGCAGCAGCCAGGTGTTGGTCAGGTAGCACAAAACCCGTGTGCTATCAGGAAGAACCTTACCTGGCTCTTCCAAAGCAACCTATTGTGTAGACATTGAGTAGAGATTAGGCACAACACCCTTCCTCGAATCTGTGACTGCAGACCTCTCTGGGGTAGGATGGAGTATCAACTTCCACCCACCCACCCACAGAGCTTGACAAGCTTTTGCATGTCATGCCTCTGTTGATGAAAAAAGTCTATAGCTGTACCTGAGTTTTCTATTTCTGTTTCAGGCAACCTATAAGGGCTGGCTGGACATTATGAATGCAGCTGTCGATTCCAGAGAGGTGAGTTAAGGTCTCACTGTGTCCTAAAATGTTATGCTCAAATGGGAGATACTATGAGTTTGCAGATGGCCCCTAACTTCCTGCAGGGCCGCTTCATTGTCCCACATCCTTGTTTGTTCTTCTGGAGACAAAATTATGGTGCAGACATGGCCTGATAAAGAGATCGCTGATGTATTTTCCATGTCTGACATCTAAGTATTCTGTAGAATTCAACATTTCCTCTGCATGGCAAGGGAAGAAATGAAAACCATTCATGGAGGAGGTGGGGCCAGAACAAGAACCCCATGTGTCCTAGCCTTGTTTCTGTTCCAGTGGAGGGAGAGCTTTTTGTTTGTTTTTATAAGCTGACAGTTACGGCTATCATTGAGATAAACTAGGGCAGGAGCTCGAGGCAGGAACCAGGAAGCAAGAACTGAAGCAGAGACCCCAGGGGGTAAAAACCCGGCTTACTCCCTCTAACTTCTTTAGGGTTACCATTGCTGAAATCAAACACCATGGCCGAGGACAACCTGGGGAGGAAGTGGTTTGTCTGGCTTGTCTATCACACCACTGGGGGAAGAAGCATAAACCAGGCAGGAGCCTGGAGTTGGGAGCTGACGTGGAGGCCATGGAGGGGGCTGCTTACTGGGTTGCTCTTCATGGCTTGCTCACCCTGCTTTCTTATAGCACCCAGGACCACCAGCCCAGGGGTGGCCCCACCCACAGTGGGTTGTGCCCTACAAGCTGGCCTACGGCCCTATTTTATGGAGACAATTTCTTAACTGAGGCTTCCTCCTCTTTAGTGACTTTTGCTTGTGTCAAGTTGACATAAAACTAGCCAGCACCTTCACCTGGCTGGCTCAGCGACCTTCCTTATACAATTCAGGCTCACCTGCTTAGGGAGAGGTCCTTCTACATCCGTTAGGAATTAAGAAAAGGCCCTACAAACTTTTTCACAGGCCAGTCTGATAGATATAATTGTCAATTGAAGTTCCCTCTTCCCAGGTGACAGAAACTAGGCATCATAGTAAGGCACTCCAACTTTCCTATAGCTCATCTCCAAACGATGGACAGGAGGAGACCACGTTTCAAAGTATGCATGTCTTAACCAGGGAAGCATTAAGAGAGTAGACATGACTACCAACTGTAGAATTTCAGTGAAAGAGAAAGTCAGAATTGAGTCTCAAAGTTGGAAATGCACTTGGCCATCTGGTCTGTCTCCTGTTCCTTGTCTGGTTCAGCCGAAGGATGCGGAGGGAGTTAGGCAGAGCAGGACAGTTGAGTCAAGAATGGGACCAATGGGGAGTTCTGTTAGTTTCATATCATGACACATCTGTATTGAGGGATCTCCAGAGCTGATGCCTGATATGGAGCGAGGGCTACAGGCAGGTGTGCTGGGAGCAGGAAAGGTGCTAAACAGAAGAAGGCGGGTCTTCATGGCTGCTGGTCTTCATCATACCCTAACAGATTGGCATTTATATGTAGATAGTGCATAGAAACAAATCAGTGGCATTTATATGTAGATAGTGCATAATGACAAATCACTTAGCTTAATTCTCAGTACATTAACAAAAGTCTCATTTCTGGAAAGCCAACGCTAATAGTAGGGACTTAATGTTAGTGTTGTAATTCATTGTAACATTTATAGCTCATAATTATGCATGTCATATATATAACTTAAATGCTTAATTTTTTTACTTATTGTTTATGTGTATGTGTGGATGATATGTGAGCATGAATGACATACAGAGTATGGATCTCCAGAATCCACATAGATGCTGGATTGGCATGGGAACGTTCCCTGGCTGTCATTCTAGTGCGTGGAAGGTGGAGATGGGATTCCAGGAGCAAGCTGACTAGCTAGACTAGCTATCCTGGAGAGCGCTGGGTTCAGATGAGAGAGGGCCAGGGGCTCAGTGGGTAATTTGCTATCAAGCTTGATAAGCCTGAGTTCCTTCCTTCTGATTTACATGACAGAAGGAGAGAACCAGTCCCTGCAAGTTGTCCTGGTCTCCATAGACATGCCATGGTGTACTTGCACATACACATGGGTGCAAACACACACAGAGACACAGACATACACATGTGAACATGCACATGCAAATATATATGCATAGCACACATACTTAAAAGAAAGAAAGAAGGAAAGAAAGGGAAGAAGAAAGAAAGAAATGGAGAAATAAATAAATAAATAAATGGAGAAGCCTGGCTGAGCAGGATCGTGTGTGCTTTGAGCCATGCCTCGAGCCGGGAAAGCATGCTTGTCATCAGCTAGTGTCACCCCCTCACTCACTCATCTGCCTGTTCACTCTTGTGTCTTGAGAATCAACCTCCCGGAAGGTGTGCCAGGTGCTAGCATCTCACAAGTGAGAAGACACAACCTCGGGCAGAATGTTGACGTTGCAGAGGGGTAGAAACAGCTGTATGGCAGCTGTGAAGTCCAGTTCCCTCAGGCAAGGTGGATGTGTCCTGTGCTAGGTTCATCTTGATGGCCTATTCATACGGAGGTCTGGGAGACTTTCAGAAGACAAATACCACCATGTCCCTCCCCCTTTCTTCTCATCCATCAATGCTCTTCATTGTCTGGGAGAAAAGCCCAAATGTCCCAACTCCCATCCCCTACCAAGTGCATCTAGAGCTTAGCAAAGGACCCAAAGAAGGGGCATCCAAAGGTGCACGACTCCTGACAGCATGCTTTGTGGTTAAACTTGCTGGGGAAATCCACTCTGGTCTTCTGAACGAGGCAGCTAGGGCAGCCTTATTCTTTTTCCATTTAGTAATTGTTTTTCTCTCATTGAAAATGTCCCCAGGAGAAAGATGAACAGCCGTACTTTGAAGCAAATCTCTACGCATATCTTTACTTTGTGGTTTTTATCATCTTTGGCTCATTCTTTACCCTGAACCTCTTTATCGGCGTTATTATTGACAACTTCAATCAGCAGCAGAAAAAGATAAGTACACATGCTGGCCTGGTCAGGTCATCTCACGTGGCTCTGCCCATGCTTGGAGGGAATGTGATGCTAACATAGAAAAAAGGCTGTTCATGGCAGCCGTTCTGATGTGCTTAAGGGCAGCTAGGGAGCTCACCTCCTCTAGCCCAGAAGAGACCAGAGTGGTCTCAGAGATAAGAGCAAGAACCAGGGGTGGTGCTGCACATCTTTAATCCCAGAACCTGGGAGGCAGAGGCAGGTGGGTTTCTGTGAGTTTGAGGCCAGCCTGGTTTACCCAAGAGAGTTCCAGGACATCTGGAGTTACACGGAGAAACCCTGGCACCAAAAACAAACAAAACAACAAAACAAAACAAAACAAAACAAAAGGCAAGAAACACGGATTCTGCTTGCACATGATTTTTGAGCTCTGTCTTAACTCAGATGGTTATTGTTGTGTTGTAGGCTGTGACTAATTGGCCCTGAAGAGAAAAGCAGCAGCATGGTTAGCATGTGTGCACAGCCATCACAGCTCAGGAATATCACAAGAGTATTTTGTTGGCCACAATAAAGGGAGACAGGGCTTCTCTCTTTGAGATGATTGCATCCTGGCTCCCAACAGCCCGAGTTTGTCTCCTGAACCTGCTTGGACAGATGCTTGGGGAAGGGGAGAGGGTATGGAGGCTCCCACCCCAGGCACTGTAACAATCTAATATTTATTTGCCTGATCCTGAAAGCCACTGGAGCTCGGGGCTAACACTACCAATTAAGGAAGATGAAAGAAACGTCAAATCTATCCGCATCTGTCGTCAAATGGTGACCTCTTTAGACAACGCCTCATCATTTTGACACAGTTTGGGATTGTCCAGTTAATCTTCTCCAGCTAAGAAACCAAAAACCAAAACCAAACAAAGAACAAAATGAAACCAAACAACCACTCTTATTTTATGTGTGCTGATGGGCTTGAAGTCTATGCGCCTCATGTGCACAGTGTCCATGGATGACAGAGGAGTGTGTCAGATCCACTAGAGCTGGAGTTACAGATGGTTGAGAGCCACCGTATGAGTGCTGGGGACCGAACCTAGGTCCTCTTCAAGAACTACAAGTGCTCTTCATCACAGAGCTATTTCTGCAGCCCCCAGATTCTGAACCATATGTACATGTGTGTCTGTGCGTGTCTCCCTCAGCATCTCTCCCCCTTATTTTTTGAGGCAGAGTCTCTCATTGTAACTGGACCTCACTGATTTTGCCTGTCTCTACCTCCCCAGTGCTGGGATCGCAGGCCCATGCTGCCACACTCAGTCTTGGGCTGAAACCCAATGGCTCGTCCATGCTAGGCAAGTCCCTACCACTTAGCCACAATACCCAGCTCCACACCCAGCTTTTTATGTGGGTTCTGGGGACTCAAACTCTGGTCCTCATACTTGCACAGCAGGTACTGCCCTCTACCCCTCCCTGTCCCAGTTCTTACTTTTTTTTTTTATTAATATATATATATTTTAAAATCCTTACAGACCTGAGGTTTTTACGGAATCAAACCCCGTCTTCGGGTTTCTCTCCTTTAGGAGCACAAGGCACTTGCGACCCCACGGCCCAGTGTTTGGTCGTTGGTTTTTATAACTGTTGTAAGGCTTGTTTATATTTTTCTGCCAGTCTCTTCTAATTCATCTGAACTGTACCTCGCTGCCAACCCCTGTCCTCAGCATCTGCTGGGAGAGTCCGGTGCTGTTGTGAGGCTGCCTTATTGAGTCTGCTGCTCAGGGAGGAGGGAGCAGCTCCGGGTCTCCTCTGTAATGCGTGTCCTGATTGCAATCAACACCAGCAATTTGGGTGTCAGCCTTGCAGTGCTGACTTAACCCTCTGCTGGAAAGCCTTGTGCGCATCGCACCACGGCATCCTTTTGTTTTATCTTTTACATTATGGAAAATTTCAAAAGTGAACAAGAACATTCTAGAATGACCTTAAAACACCCAGCATCATACTCATTACAGAGAACATTCTCCTGCCGGCGATGCCCCACTGACCCCCATACGGGATTCATTTCATTTCGTTCATAAAATGTTTCAAAATGTTTTTTTAATCACATAAAAACGAAGAGCAGTCCCAGGCAGAGATAAGGTTTGGAGCCTGCTGGCTTGTGTTGATTTGTTTGAGTCAGGGCTTCATAGCGAAGCCCAGGCTGTTCTTGAGCTTTGTCCAAACTTACTTTTAAATTTCATTTATTATCATTGTATGTGCATGTGTGTGGTGTGCTGGTGGGTGCGGAACATGGAGAAGTTAGAGGACCACTTCATGGAATCAGTTCTCCCCTTTAGTTCTTACCTGGGTTCTGGGGATTGAACGAAGCTCTCCAGGCTCGTGTGGCAAACACCTTTACCTGCTGAGCCATCTCACTTGCCCACATGGCTGCTTTCAAACATGACCTAAAAAACTTGGAACGAATTCTTCAAATTCATCAAATTGTGCTTACTCAGATCGCCATACCTTTTAATTTTCTTTGTTAAGTCAGCCAATGCTGCTGTCTTCCTCCCTCTCCCCCTTCCTCCTTTTCTTCTCTTTCTTCCTCCTCTTTCCCCTCTTCCCTGTCCTCCTCCCCCTGCTCCCCTTCCTCCTCTTCCCCCTCTTACTCTTCCTCCTCTTCCTCTTCTTCCTTCTTCTCTTCCCCCTCTTCTTTCTCTCCTATCTTCTCTCTCTCCCTCCTCCTACCCTCTCCCTCCCCCCTTTTCTATTACTATTAATGTTGTTGCTTTTTTGAGGCAGGCTGGCCATGGAACTCACTGTGTCACCCAAGCTGGCACTAAACCCGTAGCCATCCATTCTCCTCGGCTCCCAGTACCAGGATTACGTGTATGAGCTGCCTGCCATGTCTGGCTTTGTTTTTCTAAGTTAGTGTACAAAATAATGCATTTCATTTTGGCAGTTTTTGGAGTGTGACTCCCTGTGTGTGGTGGGCATGGAAGGCTCTCTTCTCTCTAGATCTATTAATTTGGGCTTTTCTCTTAGAGAGACTAATAGTGACTAAGAGGTTTTTTGTTTTTTGTTTTTTTTTTTTTTAGTATTGTTTATCTTTTCAACGAACAAAGTCCTAGTTTCTTAAATTCTTTGCATTGTTCTCTTTCTATTTTTTTTTTTAAATTTCTGCCATGATCCACTTTGTCTCTTTTCCTCTACTTGTTTGTTCTTATTTTTCTAAGTCTTTTGGGTAGACACTCAATAAGTTCTTTACCTGAGATCACCAATTTTTTAAACATAAGATTCACAACTATGTTTAATTTTTTGGAAAGATTTATTAATTTTTATTTTTAAAATCTATTTCTTTCTATTACCATTTTGGGTCCAACTCAGAGTCCAAATAAAATAAGTCCCTCCCATTTGACAGCATTTCTGTCCCTCCCATTTGACAGCATTTCTGTCCCTCCCATTTGACAGTGTTTCTGTACTTGGAACAACAGGAAGACCTAGGCTTAGGTGGGGCCTTCTTTCCGTCTTTGGCAAGTTTACTGATGAATGCTGAGGTTTTCAACCCACATTCTGGTAGACACCTGTTGTGGTTTCTAGGTCTTTCCATAGAGAGAGCTCTTCAAGTTCAAGGCTACAAGGAAGCACAGATGTAGAAATGGGCATCTGATGGCACTTCCTCTCCCTTCTTTCTCTTTTCTATACTGAGAAACTTGGTCTCTAGAGCACAGGGGATGATAACTGATTAAAGTCCCCATAGTCAGGCTAGAGAGGAGGCTCAGAGGGAAGAGCCCACAGGGCTCTTAGAGGACTTAGGCTGGATTAGGCCTTTATAAACGCCAGCTCCAGGGTATGAGACGCCCTCTCCTGTCCTCTGGAGGTAACTACAGTCACATGAACATACCCACACCCAAACATACGTACACACAATTCAAAACAAAATAAATATTTGAAATATCCACAGCTACTCATTGTCTTCACAAGAAAGACATGCATCACAAGATTACAGTCTCAGAGGACTTCAACTGCTCGCTAGTGAGGACTTTTGTATTTCTTATTGGATTTGACTGTCATGAACACTTTCCTTTTGAAAAAGATGTTTTTGTGTGTGCGCATGCGCACACATATGAGTACAGTACCTGAAGAGACCAGAAGAGGGCATGAGATCCCCAGGAACTGGAGTTTTATGTGTTAGATTATGGGTACTGGGATCCAAGCTTGGGTTCTCTGGAAGAGCTGTTCAGTGTTAACCACTGAGCCATCCCTCCAGCCTCCAGCAGTGGCTTTGGGACTTAGTGTTTTGTTCCTTATCTCTTATTTTTCAGAGCTTAGAGTCTTTCTTTTCTTTCTTCAAATGTCTGTAAAAGTCCAGCTGCATATCTCTACAGGATTCTGTTCTATTTTATCCAATATTTCTAGATTTTTTTTTGTTCCATGAATTTCTAGAAATGGAAATCCTAGCTTGTTTTCCTTATTAGTAGTGAAATATTTAAACTTATATGTTTCTTCTTAAGAATTATTCTGGGAGCCAGGTGGTGGTGGCGCACACCTTTAATCCCAGCACTTGGGAGGCAAAGGCAGGCCGATTTCTGAGTTCGAGGCCAGCCTGGTCTATAGAGTGAGTTCCAGGGCAGCCAGAGCTACACAGAGAAACCCTGTCTTGAAAAACAAACAAACAAAACAACAACAACAACAAAAATTAGTCTGGGAAGATTTTAATTAACTTTTATCAGTAATGTTAGATTAATTGCTTAAATAATTTTAGTGTTATATAGTATTTTCTGTCTTTTTAAATTTTGTCCATCTGTTTGTGCGTATTAGTTTATTGTGGGTTTTATGTTAACTATCATGTTCACACATGTGCACACACATACATGTGTACATACATGTATATAATGCCCTTTGGTCCTCCCTTCTTCCCTCTTTTAACCTTCTTCTGCTATGGGATTTTAGTCTAATATTTCTATTGCTAATTTTTTATTCTAGGTCTATTATGATTTAAGTTATGCAGCCTGATGTGTATTTAGTTTTTACAAAGATTTTGTAGGATATTCATTAAAATGTGTGATCTGTGTGTTCTGAGAAGTAAGCCATAATTGAATGACATGACCTTATTCCTCTTTTACTCCTTATCTTATAATCAATTTTCTGTCTGGCCCCAGAGTCCAGATTCTTTCAAGTTCCTTTGGAAGAGGAACTATTGATAAAAGTGACATGTAACTTTAAAATTGTTACCAAAAATTCAGGACTTTATTGGCAAAGATGGCAATTAACAGAAGCTAATTGGCTGTTGATTTCTCCATGCACTTAGGTGGTCAAGACATTTTTATGACAGAAGAACAGAAGAAATATTACAATGCAATGAAAAAATTAGGAACCAAGAAGCCTCAAAAGCCCATCCCAAGGCCCCTGGTGAGAGCAACTGACTCTAAGCGCACATGCAGGATGTATGTCTGAGGGCGCAGGTTTCCAAAAAGCCTCCTGTTAACGTTTAAAGGAAGTATTCTTTTTATTGTTCTAAAAGCATTTGTGTTTGTGTATATGTTTATGTTTAACTTGAGTTAAAGGCAGTCGTGAGCCATGTGACCCAGATGCTTAAGAAATGAACTCAGGTCCTCTGCAAGAGCAGTATGCAGCCCTAACCACTCAGTCATCTCTCTAGACCCTAAGATCTTTATTATACAATATTAAACAGATATATGTTCTTTTAGAACTTAAAAAAACAAGATGCACCCAAGTCCTTAGGAAAATTAGACTGTATGTTCATTATTGAGAGCCTGACTGATACATTTAACTTTCTCCTAACACAGAGTCTCTCTCATTAGGTGGCTCTGGTGGCCTGGAACTCACTCTGTAGACCAGGCTGCCTTGAACTCACATAGATTCCCTCTGTCTCTGTTTCTCATGTGCTTGGATTAAAGGCATGCATCATTACAGCCAACAAAAATAAACTTTAAAAAATTTAAAACTTAAAAAAAAAAAAGAAAGAAACCAGTGCTCAACTTCACCCCCAGTCACACTGTGAAACAAGCGATTCTCCATCTTTAATACTTGCTGGGTTAGGATGTTCTTTCTCTAGCCTATTCCAGCTAGAATTGAACACTGACATTTAAGGATTGTGTGAATGCAGAGTTTTGCTGACATTCCATGATTCTGAACTGGTAAACAGAGCCTTGGAGATGTCTGTTCCATTTTGCCCAAGATAAATAGATGCTTTCTGCGTCCACCTCTTGGGTAAATGCAGATGCAGCTATCAAGGGCCATCTTTTTATTGTTGAAACATACGTGAGCCATTTTATCTTAGCCTCACCGACAACTGTTCATCACATCAAAACTCTGCCGCTACTGGGGATATTTTTGATTTATGTTTTTGTTTTAAAGTAGAGGTAAGAGCTCAAACCTAAGCCACAATGGGAAGGGGTCTTGTGTGTATTTCAAGGAATTGCCTTCATTGTAAGAGAAAACAAATTTTGTGGTCTT
Source organism: Montemys delectorum (assembly GCA_019843815.1). Classification (NCBI taxonomy): domain Eukaryota; kingdom Metazoa; phylum Chordata; class Mammalia; order Rodentia; family Muridae; genus Montemys; species Montemys delectorum. Next base: position 10,921 of record JADRCD010160919.1, read on the forward strand.
AATGCCATAATTTTCTCCTTTCCTTTTCCTCCTCAGAACAAGTGTCAAGCCTTCGTGTTCGACCTGGTCACAAGCCAGGTCTTTGACATCATCATTCTGGGTCTTATTGTCCTAAACATGATTATCATGATGGCTGAATCTGACAGACAGACCAGAGAAGTGAAGAAAATCTTTGATATCCTCAACATAGCCTTCGTGGTCATCTTTACTGTAGAGTGTCTCATCAAAGTCTTTGCTTTGAGGCAGCACTACTTCACCAATGGCTGGAACTTATTTGATTGTGTGGTCGTGGTTCTTTCTATCATTAGTAAGTAAAACCAGTAGCCAGGACCTTCCAGGAGAGGCAGAAGGAACCCCTAAAGATAATCATTTGGAAGCATGTCGAGCCTCCCCACAAAGCAACAGATTAGGTTTAACATAGCGTCTGGGAAAACTGGGTGGGGTGGGAGGCTAGGTAGGGCGTGCTGTGTTGGGAAGTTGCCACAGGTGATGAGTTTCATTCTCTTGACTGACTTGCTTGCTCAATGGAGAGAACCGAAGTACCTCCATTTACAGTTGTTCCAGTGGTTCCTGACATCTCAGGTGGCCGGATGGGAATTCCACCTCTCCACCACCATTGTTTGTGGTTTTAGGAGCTTGGCCATTAGAGCTCATGTTGGCGCCTGTGTTCAAAATCCACAAGGGTAGCAGAGCAGCTGTTGGACCAGGGTCCGTTGCCGGGTTCCCTTGCTTCCCACTCTGCCATCAAGACTGCCTCAGGAGAAGCAGTGCCTCCTCCTTATCCTGAATCCCATGCTTACTTGGACCAGGATATGGGCTGCATGTGTCCCAGTTGCTCTGACCCCACTTACCAGCAAGCCTCTGTCTGTAGCCAGTGGGCTTCTCATTGCCACGGTCCCGCTGCGTCAATTATGAGCTCATGGGAGAGTTATTAGCACACACGCATGCCCTTTCTTCTTTTGTGTGTTTTTCTTACTTATTTTTGGAAAACTGTTATTTTTATCATTTTAAAATTATGTGTATAGGTGACCAAGGAGACCAGAGCCAAAGACATTGAACCTCAACCTGATGTGGGTGCTGGTGACCAAACTCAAGTGCACTACCAACAGGAGCTCATGCTCCTCATCTCTGGGCTGTCTCTCTAGCCTGACTTCTTTCTTTCCTTTCTTCCTTCCTCCTTCCCTCCCTTCCTCCCTCCCTCCCTTCCTTCCTTCCTTCCCCCTCCCTCCCTTCTTTCTTTTTTCTTTTTTCTTTTTTCGTGCTGAGAATCAAAACTCAGCCTTGTACATGTTAAGTATTATACTTCTTCATGGCTAAGCCCTTAGAGTTTTATTTGGGACTTTGAAATTTGATTGTAACTAATACACTAATTTGACTTTTTTTCCTCTTTCCCTTCGGAGGAGGAATGTTCAGATGGGGTGTCACTCTAGTGCAGGTTGACCTAGAATTCACCACACAGCCTAGGCTTGCCTCCTTCAGCCTCCCGAGGGCTGGGATCACAGGTGTGTGCTGTCACATCCGACGTAACTTCATCTCTCACATGGTGCAGGACAGTCCAAGGGTCTTTCTTGTAGTCCAGAAAGCAACGAAGACAAGGGGAACCAAGTTTTACAAATGGAGGCTTTGTTCCATCTCTGAAAGGCTGTGCCACAGGTTTAGACCGGAGTGGCTTCTCTTGGTATCAAGCCACACAGGCTGTGTGGGGAGTCTGCTGGGGTTCTTAGCTGTGAGGCTTACACTGACAGTTTAAACAGGCTTGCATGTTGGTAGCAAAATAGACCTACGATCCTTACTACTTAGTCCTGATCCTAAATTCTGGTGACACTGATGTCAGTAGAAGTTAGAGAATGATGGACAGATGAGTCAGGGACCTCCCTGCACCAAAGAGAGCACCATGAGCCCTTCCTCCCATAAGTGAAGACAGTCATCATTCCATCACCCATTCCAGGATGTCCTGGGCATTGTGTGGCTTCTAGAACTGTCTCTGGGATCCTTCTGACAGTGCCCAGGCGATGGAAATCACACATGCTACTAGAAACTTTGCCCCAACGAAGGACAAAAATCTCAAGAAGCCGAATGCTGTTCATATGTGTGCAGGGTCTCAGGCACCTTTGTGTGCCCACATCCAGCACTGGGCGGGCCTCCGCACTTTCCCCTTACAGTAACGAGAAATGAGTGTGAGCAGGAGCCCGGGAGTTAGCTGCCTAATTGACGAGTAAGGCTTACTCGTTTTGGTTGAATACCAAGTCATTTGGTTTACAAAAACAAAACAAAACAAAACAAAACCACAAACTGCACTCAGAGAAAAGATGGATTCATACAGGCCCGATCAGCCCAGGAAGGGTTAATGGCTAACCCAAAAGGGCCAGTGCTGCTGAGTGAGCACCATCCTTGCTGGGATCACCTGCCCGATTAGCATGAGTCTTTTATACAGTCAGATGATGAGGCTGAGCGAGCGAGTTCTCTGGAGTCATCAGGAGACTGGCAAAAGCATTTTCACCGCCATGATCCCTAATGACCTCAGAGCAAGGGGAAGGCCATGTCTACACAAGGCAAGCATGTTCCAGCCATTCTATAATATTTGGGCCAAAATGTAAATGCCTTAATCCTCATAGCACTTCCCTGCTGGGCAAGCAATGAGAAAACAGGGTGACATTTTAGGCCCAAATATTCATCAGTTTGCGCAAAGCTCTGAAACACCATTTCTGAGGTGTCCCCAGCAGAGAACATGTATGAGCTTTGTGAGACCTCAGGGGTCCTCAGAGTGAGCAGAACATCAAACAGCAATCAGTGGACATCTCTGGGGTAGAGGAAAATCTCAGGTCTGCCACGTCCCTGCAGCTCTACACACTACAGTTAGTCTGCCCTCACCGAGGAGGCTGGATGGGAACTCCAGGTGACTATGCACCTGTCCCTTTAATAAGCTTGAATCTCTCGGATTCTGCAGCTTCCCTCTGTAGCTCACTCAAGGCTTGAGCCAGACTTCAGGAGAAATGTCTCTATGAACTCTGAAAGAGTCAACGTTTGACAAAAGGGCCTGTTTTCCATCTGCATCCAGTAACTAGGTGAAAGTCATGGCAGGTATTGCCCCGGGAGTAGCTAAAAGGAAAATGCAACAGGTAATAATCCTTCATAAACTGCTATATTTTCCTTCCTTACCTTCAATGGCGTATGCTTCCCAGCCCCCATCAAAAGTCCCATATAAAATTATAAGGCCCTTAGAGATTACTTTTCAAATTAAAACACTAGTGGACATTTCTTAGTTTTGTGTATAATTGACAAAGTGTAACAAGTTGGCCCCTCAGGATTCTGCGGTGGAAGACTGGCTAGGTTCGAAGCTGGAGTGCATGTTGGGAATTCACTGCTCCTCCCTCTCTAGGTACCATGGTTTCTGTCTTGGAGGACAGTAACATTCCCTTCCCGCCCACGCTCTTCAGAATTGTCCGCTTGGCTCGGATTGGTCGAATCCTCAGACTGGTTCGGGCAGCTCGTGGAATCAGGACGCTCCTCTTCGCTTTGATGATGTCTCTTCCCTCTCTCTTCAACATTGGTCTGCTGCTCTTTCTGGTGATGTTCATTTACGCCATCTTTGGGATGAACTGGTTTTCCAAAGTGGAGAAGAGCTCTGGGATCGATGACATCTTCAACTTTGAAACCTTTTCGGGCAGCATGCTCTGTCTCTTCCAGATAACCACTTCAGCCGGCTGGGATACTCTCCTCAACCCCATGCTGGATCCAAAAGCCCATTGCAATGCCTCCTCCCAAGAGAGCTGTCAGCAGCCTCGGATAGCTATAGTCTACTTCGTCAGCTACATCATCATCTCCTTTCTTATTGTGGTCAACATGTACATAGCCGTGATCCTAGAGAACTTTAATACAGCCACGGAGGAGAGCGAGGAACCCCTGGGTGAAGACGACTTTGAAATATTCTATGAGGTCTGGGAGAAGTTTGACCCCGAAGCAACACAGTTCATCCAGTACTCATCCCTGTCTGACTTTGCTGATGCCCTGCCTGAGCCGTTGCGCGTGGCCAAGCCCAATAAGTTTCAGTTTCTCATGATGGACTTGCCTATGGTGATGGGTGATCGTCTCCATTGCATGGATGTTCTCTTTGCTTTCACCACCAGAGTGCTTGGGAACTCCAGCGGCTTGGATACCATGAAAGCCATGATGGAGGAGAAGTTCATGGAGACCAACCCTTTTAAGAAGTTGTACGAGCCCATAGTCACCACCACCAAGAGAAAGGAGGAGGAGCAGTGTGCTGCCATCATCCAGAGGGCCTACCGGAAACACATGGAGAAGATGATCAAGTTGAGGCTGAAAGACAGGTCAAGTTCACCGCTCCAGATGTTTTGCAATGGAGACTTGTCTAGCTTGGATGTGGCCAAGGTCAAGGTTCACTATGACTGAGCCCTCCCCATCACCTCCACCCCTACCTCACAGCCTCACAGCTTAGCCTCTGGTGAACAAGCTGCAGACTCACCAAACAGGACATTCCACTTGTTTTCTTGGGTGAAAGAGGTAATAGGTTGGTGTCCATTTTTAAATGATTCTTGGAAAGATTTAAGGTAGAAACATGTTAGAAAGGACTGCAAAGGGGATTCACAGTAACAGAAGGCCTGAAGGACAGTTCAAATTATGTAAAGAAACAAGAAGCAAAGATCACATGAAAACTTCAGATTGTGTTCTCAGTACATTCCCCAACATGTCTGTTCAGTGTTTAAGTATGTGACCTGCCACATGTAGCTCCTTTGCATGTTAAGTGAGAAGTCAAAACCCTGCAGAAAGTAAATAGCTTGTTGCAGGTGTTTCTACCAGCATCACGGATTTGGGTGTATGGCTCAAACCTGAAAGCATGACTCTGACTCATTCAGAAGCTCGGATCTCTAGATGTTTAACAGATAAATAGATGAAAGAAACATCTAGTTTGCATTTCATTGAGACGGGGGAGGGGGGGTGGGGTCGGGGGGAGGGCAAGGGGAAGGGTGCTGAAGGGTGTGGGGGGTGGACGTCCTCTTGCTTGGTGGTTGTGTGAGCAGCACTTTGATGTAGCCCAGAGCCAGTCATCTGTGGTTAGCAGTTGGCTCTTTGGGAGGAAGAGGCCTTTTGTCTCAGTGTCACAGATTTCTGTGACAGGAATGTCCCCACCATAACGGATTCCAAGCTACAAACACAGAAGCTATTGAAGAATGAGATGGGAAGAAATGGGTATATTAAACGTTCCAGAGCCAGCCTGGACTGGCTCCAGCTGCCATTTCCTGGACCCAACAAGAAGTCTGCTTGACTCTGGGTAAAGCACCTGCAGAGTTAGAGCAGGGCTGGGGATGGCTCAGTTGGGAAAGCGGCCGGGCAATATGAGAACCTGGGACTCTGGGCAGCCCACCCATAATCCCAGCTCCCTAGACAGGCAGGGTGTGCTGGCTCGGTTTTTATAACCGACTTGATGTGCCTAGAGTTACTTTGGAAGAGGGAATTTTGGCTGAAGAATTGCCTCCCTCAGATTGCTCTGTGGCTACATCTGTGAAGAACTGTCTGAATGATGATCGACGTGGGAGGGCCCAGCCCACTGTAGGTGGCACCATCCCTAGGAAGAAGAGCCTGGGTATATAAAATGCTAGTCAAGCATGAGCCAAAGAGTAAGCCAGTAGACAGTACTCCTCCGATGTCTCTGCTTCCATTCCTGTCTCCAGGTTCCTGCCTTCACTCCCTCCACTCAAGGATTGCTACCTGGAAGTACAAACTGAAATAAACCCTTTCCTCCCCGAGTTGTTTTGGTTATAGTATTTATACGGTGACAGAAACAGACTAACCCCGGGTACCTTGATGGAAAGAGGAAGCAGGTGCTTGTGGGACCAGGGATCTTTTGAGATGAGCCACCAGGAGTCCCATGCAGGACTGTAAAGACCTTGGGGGAGTTGCCAGTTCAAAAGTCACAGTGAATTCTCTCCTTCCAGATGGGGCAGGCTAAATAATGCGTGCCCTTATAGATCCTTGTAAAGAAGCTAGTCGGGCATGAAACATTATAGAGCCCTCCCAAGGACTCTCCTTCTTAATTGAAAGTAATTTTTTCCTACAATACATTCTGCTCACACTTCCCCCTTTCTTATCTTCTCCCAGATTCTCACAACCTTCTCACTCATCCAACTCCTCTGTCTGTCTGTCTGTCCCTCAAATAAGCAAATAAAAAAGACAAAAAATGGAAATGAAATATACAGAGAAACAGGTAAATGCATGTGCACGCATATTACACACATGTACATACGTGCCACACACACATACATGTGCCACACACACATGCATACACACTTGTCACATACATACATACATGAGCGCACACACAAAACTCATAAAAACACAAAATTGGAAAACATATTATACAAATGGATCAGAAGATGAAAAGAATGCCCAAACAAAGAAATCTAACTTTTAAAAACATCTACAGAATATGGTTGAGTTTGTTTTGTGTTGGGCCATCTACTGCTGGGTATGTATACTAGTGCAATTCATAGATCAAATGAGACTCTACTGGAAAACTCCAATCTTTCCTTCAGTCCCCCTTACATGTCTATCCACCCCTACACCAGCCCAAATGGGCTTCTAGAGCTGCCCCCGGAGGCAAGAACTGGCTCCAGCCAGAGGTTGAACTATGCACATTTCCTTCACTAGATGGCAGCAAACACCCAACTCGATCTTTCTAAATGCCCCACAGTGATGGGGAGCCTTCCACAGCCAGAAGGCTGAGGGAAGAGACCCAAGGCAGCAAAGGGAGAATTACTCGAGCCTTGGACAGAGCAGGAAGCTAATCTTCCCCAGGGATGGCTCCCCTGGCCAAGCACCGGGATGGGGGGGGGGCTTAGGAGGGGACTGCTGGGTGGAGAGATGGCTCAGCCAGTCAAGGACAAGAGTTCAACCCCCAGAATCCTGGTGAAAAAGCCAGGAAAGTGCCACATGCTTGTGATCTCAGGGCTGAGAAATCAGTCCAGAAGGGTGAAACAATGCTCTGGTGCTTTCCTCTGGGATGGGGACATCCTGAATGTCCCAATAAACCTCTGTACAGACGTGAAAGCCTCCCACACATGTGTCCTCTGTGGCCTTTCTTCTAGGTAAATCTGGTTTTTCTTAATTCAGTCAACAGTCATGACACATTTTGTGTAACAGCTGCTAACCAGCGGCCCTTGACCTTCAGAGTGTCTAATTAGGGAAAGAATCACACAAGTGTTTGCACGGAGATAAAAACAGTACAATGTAACAAATGCCAGAACCCGGCACAGCTCTGCTCTCAGGATGTTGACTGGGGAGGATTTCAGGGGAGAGTGACAGCTGGGTGAGCTTGATGGACGGGGAGAGTTTGCAATGGAGGAGACAGCCCCCAGCAGCGCCATGGAGGCTAGGGTAGATTAGGCAGTTTAAATCACCCAAGAGGCTGCACATGGAATGCAGAGAGAGAGCAGAGCAGAGGCAGCAGCAGGGCCTCAGGAAGGAAGGTCTGAGTTGGAGGGATGACTGAGTCAGTAACCTCTTCATGTTGCAAGCACGAGGATGTTAAAGCCCCAGAGCCTGTGAGAAAAGGCCAGCTGTGGTGTGAGTTCCTTTCCATCCCAGAGCTGGGGAAGTACAGATGGGACACCTGGGCTTCACTTGCCAGCCAGCCTGCTTCACAAGTTCTAGGCCAGCGAGAGATTGTGCCTTAAAACATAAGACGAACCTGAGTTGACATCTGACCTCTACATTCATGCACACCCATACAGGAGTGCCACACATACACACTTGTACACAAGAGTGTACACACGTACACTCGCACACATATGCAAACCTACTCATGAAGAGACTCAAATACCACTGTGAATTATACCCAGTTGGTATTGGGGAGTCACTAAAGATGTTTGAATGGTGCAGAGAAAACACATAGATGGGATGGGCAGAGAGGAGGAAAAACACCTGTGACCATGACCCCGGTGGAGAGGAAAGGTTGAGCCAGGGAGGGTACAGGGACAACGCAGTGTGTCTGTGATGCTTGGACCAGCTGACTGCCTTAGAAGAAGAATCCGGGAGGCCCTTAGACTTGGGGACTGGTAGCAAGACAGATGGCAGTGCAAAGCTCCTGGGGTGGGGCTGGAGAGGTGATTCAGTGGGAAAGAGGGTCAGCACACACTGGCGATGGCCACACCTGCCTGTAATCCCAGCACCAGGGCAGAAACAGGAGAGTCACCGGGGCTTGCTGGCCACTGGCCTGGCTCCACGTTTAGGGAGAGAAAACTGTAGGAAGGGAAAGTAGCCAGGAATGACAGAGCAGGACATTTTGTCTCTTGATACTTTCTCCCTCCTCTGGCCTCTGCACACTCACCTCATGGCCAATGGCATGCACATACACTTCACACACACACACACACATACACACACACACACACACACACTAACTATCATCTAAAGGGAAAAAACCTAAACACGTTACCAAGGCAATGAGGGATGGAGATCCAAGTTTTTTTTTTTCCATTTCTTTTGTTTTCATGATTAGAGAAGAAGAAAAGAAGAAACCCCCAAGCCGATTCAATTTGGTTCAAGATCCCATGTCCTAGGTGTCTATCTGCCACCAGGCACGGGAAATAGTGTCAGGTATGGGCAGGAGTTTGCTGCACAGGGGTCTGAGACCCCAGGAGCAGCTGACATCATGGCAGAGAGCACAGTCAGACCCAGAAGGCAGGGGGACATGACCTGATAAGGTAGTGGGAACCCAGCTTAGGGTGCAGGCTGGCTGCTAAAAGTCAACAGCACAACCTGTTGTGTGAACATAAGAGCCCCATGGTCCCACTCCTCCCACCAAGTACCAAGAGCCAAGGCCGGACATCTGTGTGGTTTATGGTTTATAGACAAGCACTTGCCTATAGATAGCCAGGCTCAGGAGCCAGCTATGCCAGGAACAGCCCTGGAATGTCAGCTTCGAGCACCCCAGGCCTTAGGAAAAGTTCAAGTCCCATACGTTCTCCCACTTGATGGAGGAGAGAGCGCGCAGGTAGCCTGTTGCCTGGCAACCAGGATAGAACCTCTGGGGTCACTCAGTGGGCAATCCTGTCCCTCACACACAAGGAGTAATCAAAGCAGCTTTGAGGAGGGAGAGCTAACATTTACTGAGAGCGTGTTCTGGGCCAGGTCATCACGCTATCCCCGACACCTGGCTGGGTTTTCACCAAAGCTCTGTTAGATGGAAATTCTCTTTAACCTTTCTAGAAGAGGAAACTGAGGCTCATTCAAGGCCACATAGACTGGTCAACTAACGCAGGCTGGGGATGGAACCGAGGGCTTGTGCCCCTTAGGCGAGAGCACCATCCACTTATTACAGCTGTAGTCCTGGGCGATAGAATTCTGTTGCTATAAACTCAGTTCTGCCAGTCAGTCAGACAGTGGTGGCACCAACAAGCATCCTTGTGAGTATTGATTTAGCCTCCCTTCATCTTCCCCCATCAGCTCTCCAATTTCAGTCACCCTGGACAAGCCACTGGGCCAGCACAGCATCGAGTCAAGCCTTGTCTTTCTGCACGCAAAGGTCTGCTGTTTCACGATCACTCACAGAGCCGAGTCACTCGAGTGTCTCACACTCCATTTACTCATGAACCCTCATCAGACTTTCAGATAGTTTTCCACCATAAATTAATAGTTTGAAGTAGAGAACTATCTCTGGAGAGAAGGCTCGGCAGTTAAGAGTGTGTACTGCTCTTCTAGAGGACCGGAGTGTGGTTCCCAGCATGCACATTGGGCAGCTCACAAGCACCTGGAACTTCAGCTCCAGAGAGCATGAAACCCTCTTCCTGGCTTTCTCCTGCCCTGAACTCATGTGCGTTTTACCCACACAGAGACACACAGATGTATACAAAATGAAATAAATCTTTAAAAAGAAATAAATACACAGATGACTCAAGAGTAGTTGGATATACTTGTACCAGAACGTGCTAGGTCGGACAGTACACTTCTGTAAGTCTGTCTCTTGGCGGGATGGAGCAGGAGGATTGGAAGTTCAAGGCCAATCTGGGCTATAAAATGAGACCCAGCTCTTATCACACATAGGCCTTGTCTCAGGTGGATGGTAGACAGCAGTGTGAACACAGTTAGAAAAACGTCTGTGGGGGGCTGGAGAGATGGCTCAGCAATTAAGAACACTGACTGCTCTTACAAACGTCCTGAGCACCCACATGGTGCCTCACAACCATCTGTAATGGGGATCCGATGCCCTCTTCTGGTGTGTCTGAAGACATCGACAGTGTAGTCACATACATAAAATAAATAAATCTTTAAAAAAAAATCTTTGGAAAAACAGAAGAGTTTAGTGATCTTGAGTTGGCAAAAGTTTTAAAGATGTAACACAGAAAGCCCTAATTAATGAAGGAAAATTGATAAATTGGGACTTCATCTAAATGGGAAGGATAAAAGAAGAAATGAAGGAGGGAAGGGAAGAACCAAGGGAGGGGAATTGAGTAGGGAAGAAAAAGAGGGAAGGGGAGGAAGAAAATTTGACCTAATTGTTGTTTCTCAGAGTAGTGCATGACTGAAACTGCCCCATAGCACTGGGGGTGGGGCTGGAAAGTGGTTCAGGCATATGGAAAACAGCTTCCTTATTTCTCATAAAGTTAAATGTACACTGACCAAGGATGGTCTAAAGCCATTCCACTGGACAGTTCCTAACAGAAATGAGAGCACATACCTACAAAGATATGTACTCTAGGTACAAACAACTTAGTTTTAAACAGTCAAAACCAGAGAATAACGTCAATCAACAGAGGAAAGGGTAAATACATGGTGGTATGCCCATTCAACAAACAAAACAATGGGCTAACAAGAACGTGGTATGCCCATTCAACAAGCAAGACAATAGATTAACAAGATGGTGGTATACCCAATCAATAAGCAAGACAATGGACCAACAAGATTGTGGTATGCCCATTCAACAAACAAGACAATGGACCAACAAGTGGCCTCAAGAGATTTATAGGAAGTGACTGAGATAAAAATCAAGGTGGTTTTACTTACATAGAATTTTAGAAAATATAAACCAAGCTAGAGTGATACAAAGCAAGGGTGAAGAGAGGGACAAAAGTGTCTATGAGGAAACTTTCAGGGATGTGTATAATCTCCATCTTGACTGTGTTACCAGCTTCACAAATAAAGAGACAAATTTCTAGTTTGTCAGCTTGTAACTGTGTTTGCTTTCAGACAGGGTTTCATTATGGCCTGAGTTCATACGCCTCTGGCTCCTGAGAGCTGGATTACGAATGTGTACCACCACACTCAGCTTCAGATGTGCTGTTTAAATATGTGAAGTCCACACAATGGATGTGTGCATGCATCCATTCGGCCTAGACTGGCTGGCCAGCAGACCCTTGGAATCCATTTGCCTCCACTGCTCCAGCTCTGGGCTTACAGGCAGTCACTGCCATACCTAGCTTAAGGAGCCTATTTTGAAAATTTAGCTTTCACTGGTCAACTCCCCAGGCCTCTGGATCTCTTATTTCATTGAAACCTGAAGGGAAAGTTGGCTGCTGTTCCAGGGTTGGCTGCTAATCCTTCATGCCTTCCAACTGCCTGAAAAACACAGCAAGGTAGGATGCCTGAGGGAGTGAAGAGGCTCTTCATATCTGTGGGCATTGTTATGTGAGAACAAGGATAGCCCTGTTAGGCAACACTGGATCTTAGAAAACAGGGCTTACCTTGTCCAGCTCCTCATCACACAGATTCAGGATTCTGGTACCCAGAGACAGGTAGTGACTTAAAGCCATGGATATGGGAACAGACTGAGGATGAGTGGGCTGAGGGGAGGAGTGAAATCAAGGCAGGAATGGAGTCCTCCATCTTTTTTCCTTGTGTCTCTCATGGCAGACAGCACACCATGCTGTTCTAGAGCTGCTGGGCATGTAGCGCCTGGATCCACCCAGAATTATAGAGAAGACATGGCCACTGAGCACTCTGTATCCTTCCTATGGTCTCTCCAGGGACCTTGCCTTCTCTCTCTCCCTCCCTCCCTCCCTCCCTCCCTCCCTCCCTCCCTCCCTCCCTCCCTCCCTCCCAGAAGAGACCTCCATCAATAGATGCTGTAGGCTTTCTGCACCCAAGAGGAACCCTAAGGGGTAGAGGCACTTTCCCTCTCCCCAAAGACCGTGTGAGCTCATTCTGGTAAAAGTTTAATGCCTGAGAGTCAATTACACTTAAGTATGCTCATCAGTGCTCTAAGCTCATCTCTGAGCCACCAGGGCCTGCAGTGAACATCTCTCCCAGACTCGGCATGCTAAGAAAACTTCCGTGCTTTCTCTAAGAGGCAGGGAAGGTAGATCTCTTTCTTCCCATCAATTTGTTGTGAAACTTTGAACAGGATCATCCCCTCTCTGGGCCTGATTTGACATTTGTAGAAATGGAAGCATTGATTGTGGTTGATATTCTTGTGTTTCATCTATTAATCTTCACAGGCTCTGTCTCTGGACACACCAAGTTAGAGGTCAAGGAGGGGAATGTAGAAGGCAGGAGTATCATCGACCATAGGGTCTGAAAAGAGACATTCTGGGAGGACTCTGGCCATTTGGAGAATAAGCCCACTCTAACCAACATGCAAAGGCTTATGCAAAATTAAGCACAAGTGTCAGAGATGTGGCCATTTTTTTCAGGGTTATATCTGACTCCACCTCCAAGAACAGACCTCTCTTTAGCAGCTCCAGGGGCGCCACACTAGCCTCAGATGCCTGATGAGTGGCTCAGGCAGGCCCCAGGAATGGCTTCCTGTTCACAATGTTGGTGGATTCTGTCCTGCATTTCTTCTTACCCATTCTCTGGAGTTTCCCGCCCCTTCCCGTTCTCTTCCTGAAGCAACTCTGCACTCAATTTCTAGAAGCTTCAATGGCTAACTCCATTCATTCTATGGTGATCCTGGGTTGTGGAACAAGATCTGTCTGAGGACATGGGAAAGTAACCCCATGATAGGCTGGGGTTACAAAGTATGCCAGAGCCCAAAATGAAATAGCCAAGCCAGCATGTAGAGCTGAGTTCCATCTCCTGAGGCCATATACATGCCAGGTGAGTGTGGTGGCCTCCCAGAAATGCCAGCCTCAGAAGGTGTGGATTGGATTACCAGAGTAAACTAGATATCCAGACTAGCTACCAATGCAGCTATGGATATCAAGCCATGGGTTTGATTGAGAGACGTTGCCTGAACGAATAAGGTAGAAGAGCCATGAAGGATGGTGTCTGACATCAATTTTTGACCTGAACATCATGAGTACATATATGCACAGGCACACACATGTGCAGGCACACACAAGCACAGGCACACACATGTACAGGCACACACAAGCACAGGCACACACAAGCACAGGCACACACAAGCACAGGCACACATAAGCACAGGCACATACAAGCACAGGCACACATATGCACAGGCACACACACATGAGGGTGGGGCAGGGAGCATGCTGGTCCCCAGGTAACACACGGTGATCTGGAAAGATCCATCTCAAATCTAAACGGGTGGCTTTCCTGAGTCAGGTGAAAGGAGAATCTGCTTCCTGGGCACTGGTTACAGAGAGGCTGCCAGGGCTCTCGAGAGGGTCCTTGAAATGGCCGCCAGGGACAGAAGACTGACGAGGGTGTGACGAGGTGAGCCTTCTGTTGTGGGGTCCCAGGTTCTGTTGGACATGGATGTATCAGGAGAGAACATGTAGGGGTGCTGCCCAGAGTCCTCCAACTGCACCCTCATCTCAGACCCACCCTCTATCCCTCTCCAATCTGTGTCTGTGGAGAGAGCCCTGTTCAGGTCATATCAACTTGCTCGTCTCTCTTGCTGCCTGATTTCTGGCTGGGTCTAGACAACAGGAGGAAACTGCTGTGGCTTGGTGCTTCCTCCCTGCCTCTTCCCTGTGGCTGACTATGCTTCAGTGTTCCTGTGCTCAGTGTTCAGTGGCAGGCATGTTCCTCCAATGCAGCAGAACTGGGAAGCCAGAGACAGGTAGATCCCTGGGGCTCTATGGCCAGCTCTGGTTAGCTGGCCTAGACTACTTGGCCAGTTCCAGACCAATCTCAAAAACAAACGAATGAATGAATGAATGAATGAATGAAAAAGAAAAAAGACAGCACAACACTCAAGGTTTTGTTTTGTCGGACTCTGTAGTTGCATGCATACACATGTAGGTGCATCTGCTCATTCACACAAATGACTACACATATGTGCACAAACGTATGCACGGAAAGACTGCAGCTTCTGTCTCGAATACCTTCTGGCTTGCTTTCTCTTGGCTCGGGCCACCAGGTAATGAACAGCTCTACAGAGAGAGCCCTGAACCTAAACACAGAACCATCTAATCCTGAAGAGCAAGTAATGGCGGCTTGCCAACAACTTGAATAGCTGTAGAAAGACCTGCAGCCATGGGGAAGTCCTGAGATGCTTGTATGACGGTCGCCTCTGCGACCAGCCTGACTACAGTTTTGGGAGATACCCTGAGCCATGGCCACGTGGCCAAGCCCTTCTCAGATCCCCATCTTTTAGAAGCTGCGAGTGGTCATAAACCTTTATTGTTTTCAGCTGCCAAGTACTGGGCACTTCATTACACAGCCGTAGATGACTAACACAGCTGCATGGATACCTGTGTAGTCAAATTTTGTTTTGTGAACCACCGGAGGAGGATTCTGTTTGCTAATCCAGTTCGAGGCTGTAGTCCTCATGGAAGGAACACTGCTGGGTCATTTAGCTTCTGTTTCTCTGATCGAGATAATTGGTACGGACAGCTCAAGGGAGGAAAGAGTTATCTGGATCGAAATTCCAAGAAGATTCAGGCCACAGTTGTTTGTCTCTGTTTTATTTGGGTGGAACACGGTGGCTGCTGGAATGTGTGGTGGGGGACAGCTGTTTACTGCAGGCAGGAGGGAGAGAGGACGATGAGAACCAGTGGCTGGTGTCACCTTCAAGGGCAGACCCTGGTGACCGGCCTCTACCATCTAGGCCCCACCTGCCCAAGTTTCTGGAACCTCTTAAAATAATACCACTAGCCGGGATCCAAACACTCAACATGCAAACCGTGAGGGATGCTGAAGCCGCCAGGGATGCTGAAGCCGACAGCCATTACTGCTTTCTTAGTGCCTCACTGATGGTTGTGCTGCTGTGTCTGATCCAAGTCTCTTCTCACCCATCCCTGAAATACCTAGGTCTGGAAAGAACCACAGCTTCACACAGGCAACAGGCCCAGGCCTGAGGAGGAAATGAGTAGAGGAGAGGAAATACAAAGAGGGAGGTCCAGGGGAGGCCAGGGAGAAAGTGAGACTGCCTACTAAGATTCAGGCTGGGCTGGGGAGGTGCTTAGTCTGCAAAGGGTTTGCAATGCGAGAATGAGGACCAGGCCTTGAGTTTGATGTCAGTAACTAATGTTAAAACAACAACAACAACAACAACAACAACAACAACAACAAAAACTAACAAGCAAGCTGGAGTGCTGGCACAGACTTCAGACTTCAGTGCTGGGTAGGCAGAGACAGGTGGATCTCTAGGGGTCAGTAATCAGTCAACTGAGCCAACTTGGAGGGCTCCAGACCAATGAGAGAGACTGTTTAAAAACTAAGGTAGATGGTGTCTGAGGAACACTACCTACAATTGATCTCTAGCCTTCGTATACAACCACAAACACACACACACACACACACACACACACACACACACACACACACACACACACATACACACACACACATGCGTGCAGGCCTGAGTTACTTAGGTCAGGGAGGAAGCTGTCTTTGCAGGGTCTGCTCTGCAACAAACTCATCTAACCCATGACATGGCACCTACCCAGGAGCCTAAGAAAACATCATGAGGGTTAGTAACATGTTGTCCCCAGACCAGTGACACTGTGTTCTGACTGTTACATGTAAGAGCTTTCCTTCTGGCACTATGATGGTTGAAGTCAGTCAGCTACTAACTTGACAGACTACACTCACTGAGAAGACAAGCCTCTGGATACATCTGTGAGGGATTAACTCTTAAAATATTATTTATTGTTGGACTTACACTCCTTTTGACCCAGAAGCCAGAGTCAGCTGTGAACATGGCTTTTGTTAACCAAGCGGCCCCTGACATCACTTGGAAACTTCAGCCACTGAATAACTTTGAAGCGTGCCTCTGGCACCCAAGAGCCAGCCTCTATTTGCCTTTGAATGGCAAGATTTGGAGAGAGGCTTCAAGGGACAACTGACTTGGACACACCTACCTCAGAGATTCAAGAACTCACCCGTCATCTTTGACAAGCCACCGCATGAGGACTTGGGTGAGTACCAGCTGGCCCACCCCCAAATCACTGTGCTCCAGTATGTATTGCGGGCCCCTCACTTGGAGACATGCCAGGAGGCCACAGGAGCTAACTCAACTTGGCTACCTAGTGTCGGCTAAGAAGGCCCAGCTTTGTCAACCTGAGGTTACCTATCTGGGGTACATATTCAAGGAGAGGCAGCCAACTCGTGCCCCGCCCCCTACTCCATGCTCCCAGCCATACCTGAGGAATGTACTGGTGAAGACAAATCTCAGGCAGAATTCTAAGGAGTTTACAGAAGAGACAGATGGTTGCTGACCTCTGAAGGCTGCACCATCCTACCCATAGAGTTTGCTAAGCCACTCATCCATCAGATTCATCAAGCTTCACACCTGGTCAATGGAAACTGAAGGAACTGCTGTGAGGGGCAAGGTACAAAATATTTGACTTAGGACACTTGGTTGATCAGGTAATCTCAGACTGCCACCTGCCAGGCCGGGAATGCCTCAGGCCCCAATCAAGGAGCAGTTCCAGAAACCAGAATCAGGGCTCAATGGCCAGGGGCTAACTGGGAAATAGATTATACAGAAATAAAACCAGGAGCATATGGATACAAGTATTTGCAAGTTTTTATAGATAACTTTTCAGGATGGGTAGAAACCTACCCTACAAAGAAAGAGAGTGCCAACGTAGTAGCAAAGCAGCTTCAGGAGGACATCATACCTGGGTATGGTTTGCCTACCCTGCCTGGGTCTCACAGTGGACCCGCATTGACCAAAATAACCCTTGAAACTGGCGGTGACTGGGTGTCCCCCCTACCTTATGCCTTATATAGGGCTAGGAACACCCCCTATAGTTTAGGTCCCCCACCTTTGAGATCTTATATGGGAGGCTGTAAGACTCTGGCAAGCCTTAGCTTAACGCAGACTCCCTGAGTGAACAACGCAGAGCCGGGAATCGATGCAAAAAGCAAGAGGAATTTATTGTTCCAACATGTTGGGGTTGCCCTGCACATGGAGGGAGAGCAACTACAGGCAGCCAGCAAGCCTTTATACAGTTCTCCAGGCAGCAGCCATTAGGCACAATGTGATTGGCAGAACAGTGTGACCTTTAAATGGATTAGTCTATAGGGAATGAGGTGGGTGGCTATCTGTCTCAGAATGTGTCTATGAGCTCCGGTGTTCAGTCCCTCCTCCCTGTGGTCTGAGGAATATAATTAGCCCCTCCCTCCGAGAGGGGAGGGGTACCTATGTTCTTCATGACTTTTCACTTCCAGGAGGGGAGGGGTCTGGTGGAATTTTCTAAAGTTCCTGAGCTGACCTTCTCAAAGCCCCCTTTCATGCTGCCTAACCTTCATTCTGATATCTTAGCTGAATATGACCAACGTAAGTTTTTAAAATCTGCTGGGCAGTGGTGGCACACGCCTTTAATCCCAGCACTTGGGAGGCAGAGGCAGGCAGATTTCTGAGTTCAAGGTCAGCCTGGTCTACAGAGTGAGCTCCAGGACAGCCAGGGTGTCGCAATTCAGGTGTAAAGTGTGGCAGAGACAAGTTCCTCAAAGCCCAGTGGCTAGGTTCTAGTACTTTTATTTATTCATAAACAGCAAGAAGCAAATAACTGGTAAAAGGGGCCTGCATTCATGTGCTCCTCACGCACTCTCCCACTACCTTTCCAGTCTGGCAAGCGTTTTCCTACCTCCCTTGCGGAGGCACGCAAGGAAAGTTCCTCACTCCAGATCCTCCGGAGCTGAGCAGCAGTGCGCAGGCTTTTGCTGTCTAAGCAGCGGGGATTCAGGTCCTCGTGGGGTCCACACCAATTATTTCCCCACAAGAAGTATCTCCTCTGGGCTCTTGCCAGACCGGAGCTTTTAAGCTCAATTCAGCCAATTACAACTAGGGTGTTCCACACATTATTTCATGCACTTTTTTTGATGTTATTGTTGTTTTGGTTTTTTTTTTTTTGAGACAAGGTTTCTCTGTGTAGCCCTGGCTGTTCTGGAACTCACTCTGTAGACCAGGCTGGCCTCGAACTCAGAAATCTGCCTGCCTCTGCCTCCCAAGTGCTGGGATTAAAGGCGTGCGCCACCACCGCCCGGCCCATGACAGGTTTGCAGTTAAGGAGAATAGCCTAAATCTCTATTTCTAAGAACTGAGTGATTCCATACACAAGTCCGGGCCTCTGAAGCCGCCCTCCCACCTGGCCTGAGGCAAGGATGAGGGCTCAGTAGCAGGTTTCAGACTTCTCCAGCAATGTCTGTAGAGTTGGACCCAACAGATTGACATAGAAGTCAACTACCCCGGAATTCCCTAATATGCTTTAAATCAGGTTTGCGAGCTTACTTGGTTGTCTCTCTATCTTGGTAAAGGGAGAGCCCAGGCTGTAGGAATTCTGCAGAATAAAACACTCTTTGCATTTATATAAAAAATATTATTTATTAATTTTATATGTCTGTGTGCGTGTCTGTGTACCATGTATATGCTGGAACCTATGGAGGTCAAAAGAGGGCTTGGATCCCTCAGAGTGAGAGTTATAAATGGTTATGGGCCATCATGTAGGTGCTGGGAACTGAACCCAGGTCCTCGGCAAGAGCAGTTACTTCTCAGCCATGTCACCAGCCCCCGTGAGAGATTATCTTGATTAGGTTAATTGTCCTGGGGAGTCTTTCTTTAATTGTGGTGGGCACCGTCTCCTAGGCTGGGTTCCTGGATTTAAATACAAAGGAGAAAGCTGATGGTCCTCCACATCCTGACTATGGGTGTCATGGGACCCATTGCCTCCTGAAGCTCTTGCTGCCCTGGATTCCCCACGATGTTGGATTGGACCTTCAAACTGGAGCCAAAATAACTCCAACACCCAAGAAGTCAGCTGTTTTGTCTCAGGGAACTCGTCAATAAGAGAGGCAGCAAATCCTGACTGCCTGGCTTCATCCCGGGGTGCTGTTCTGGCTCTGCCAGCCAACAAGCACTCCCCCCCCCCCCCCCCCCCCCCCCCCCCCCCCCCCCCCCCC
>JADRCD010160931.1:0-13834 GCA_019843815.1 Montemys delectorum
TTTTTTTTTTTGTAGACTCAGAGAACAACAATGCTTTCTAGATCTGAAGAAATCAGACCTTTTAAGTTGAGGTCCAAAACAGACTTCACTTGATAGCCTGTGTATTTTTAAGAAGCTAGTATTCTTTTATACACACAAGATTAGAAAGAAATAATGGCTAACTAGGTAAAATAAAAAGAGACAATAAATAAATGTCAGTAGAAAAGGTAACTATCAACCTAGTAAAGCAAATCATACAAGTTTTTTATAGAAAGAGGATAGAAGTAACTTTCTAGTAAACTGAAGCAAACAAAATGAACAACAGCAGAAACTCCACATCAGTTAATGTTTTCTTTCCTGGCAGAAGAAATTTTGTCTTAAATGGATACCTTGAGAGGCCCAAATTAAACATCTTGTCTTCTTTTTTTCCTTCCTGTGGGAAAATCTTCAATTAGCATTGTTCAGAAGCTTGAGAAGAGTTCCAATCAACTTCCTAGAGAACAGAAGGTTGTCCCTTAATATCACCACAGTCAATTGCACACTTCCTCAGTATAAAGACATTACTTGCAGCTGGAGCTTCTGGAATGTGAGCTATGATTGACTTTCTTATCCTTCAGGGGATTGTTATAATGTTCCAATGGCTTGAGGACTTTCAAATGTAATTTTTTGTGTATGATGTACAAGGTATACTGGAAAATATAGGAAGTGAGTAATCTAAACTGCAGTCAGCCAATGGAATCTTTGTCAGAGTCCTGCTTGCTTAGTCAAAATTTGCATCTTCAAGGCTTATACATCCTTCACTGATAAGTGGCCACTGGCCTCACAGAAACCCTGAACAGTACAAGGAGTTGTCATTCAAAATCTGTAGGAATGTATCAAAACATGCTAGTTTATGCTCTTTCTATGATAGATATTTTTAATTAAATGTATGACTTGACTGGGCGTGTATTTCCTCTATTTAAATGTGAAATATGATGTAGTACTGAAAGTTAAGGTTTCATTTTAAGGATAGTTTTACTTTGTAATGTGTAGTCACCAAGGTGTTTTACAATATACATCAGGAGGAAACAAGAAATAAAATTAAAGGGACTTCTTAGTTAGTTGGTTAGTTGATTGTGAAGCAAAGTCTCCCATATACTTAAGTTGGCCTCAAACTCATGAAGCTCCTGCTTGAGCTTTCAAAACGCTAGAATTTCAGGTATGTCTCCCAATGATTGGGCAGAATCTTTTTATTTCCAATGTGGATTTGGTTTCATTTCTTCTTGGTTAGCATGCAGACTTTTGACACAAATGTTTCTCCTAACGTTTTTCCCCTTTAGCTGATCTATGTCCCTGGTATAGCTTTCATCAAGGGATCTTAGCTTCTCGGCAAAAAAGTGATGAACTGGGATGAGCTGACAACTTTTTCCATTTACTGTTGCAAACAATAGGTTTGTTTAACACCACAAAACCTGCAGAATTTCAATTGTGTTTTGTGTTCTCATCCTTATATTTCCAAGAAGGATTCATTCTGGTTGAAGTGCAGCAGGCAAAGCTATGTTTTCTTAACTCATACATGGAAGTCAAGTTTGTCATAACTATTTAGAGGCTTAAAAAGATAGTATCACATCTTCCCTATGTGGCAGCTTCACAAAATATATCAATAGTAAGTAAAATTAGAAAAATGAGTTTTCAGAGGAGACTGTAATACAATGTTATACTTCAAAACAAATAAGCATATATAAATTCTCTTTGGTAGTGTACCTGATGGTATCTAGCTCTTACTTCATGTATACCTAACAGACTTATGTCATTATCCTCTTAATATGATGTGACAGTTCTATATTCTGACTTCTTAATTGTCCAACCTGTTTTTGACATGCATACTTTAATTTGTTTGTTAATTGTCATCAGTAAATGCCTCAACATTCCTCAACATTCTGAATATATATAGCATGTATTTATAGAGAACATGGATAGGTTCTTGCTATTATTTATGATTTTGGTCATGAAACTAATATTTATAGGGTAATTTCTTGAAAGACATATAGTACCTGCAGTCTCAATTGTATTTTTCTATATTTTCTACCTTATTCAAATATCAAAGAAGAGAAAAACTACTGGGTATCTTGGAAGGGTTATTCAGTGAATGTACTTGCTTACTTTGTATATCTTTACTAAATTTCAACTTGACACACACACACATATATATATTTAATCAACAAAGAATAACACAGAAGAAACATCTATATACATAATCACATATGTATTACTAAAATATTTCAGATATTTTCTCCCCCACTTCAATTTGCCTCTTTAATAAAGAATCTATGGAGTATTTTCTCCTTTACAAATCTTTCTGCTCTTATCCTGAGAAAATGTGTTTTCTTCTGTTGAGGACAGATTTTATTATATATTCTGTCTATAAAAACTACATAAAACATCATGGAATTATTCACCTCATTATCTTTTATTATGGATTTTGTTCTATTTTGTAGCTTCATACAAATTATAATACAGTGCACATTGTTTTAAGAATTAAACATTTATACCAAAGTATATCATACAATCTTTGTAAATTGACAGCATTCCAGAGAATGGCTCCATATCCGTGAAGATTCAGATGTCACAGATAAATTAAGCCCAAAGTTAGAAGGAGGTGGTGTGTTAGGGCTGATAGAGGTAGATCTGGGAGGCCTTATGAAGTAAATAATGACAAAATGCATTATGTGGAGCTTTTACAATAATAGAAAAGAAATTATGAGAAATGAAATGTAGAAGTTTCAAAATAGTGAAAACAGTCTCAAAATATGGATGGAATCCTGTTCTGTGAAATTATCTGAAGAATGAAATTTAAATAATGCTTTTTAAGTTAACAAACCAAAAAAAATAAGAGTATCTACTATGTAGTAATCTGAACTTAAAACTTTTCTTTACACAGAAAAAAATAGAATACTAAATATATGCTTGGTTGTACACAAAGAAATGAATAGCTTCAAAGCTGGCAGGCATGAATATTCAAAGGCTCCTGTATCCTAGTTTTAATTTACTTACAGGATAATGTTTAGTAAAAACAGTAGCATGTTTTAAATATTTTAAAACATGTTTGTTATCATTTATACAAACACAATATTAGGAAGGAGGTAGCTGGAAGTATGCTATCATAAAACTCTTTTATGTAAAGTTGCATATATTTTTGGAGATAGCTAGTGAGAAATTAAAACTTTATAAGCCATAAAGTAGTGCTTTAAAAAGCTAGAAAAAGAGCAGAAGCTAATAAGGCATACTAGAGAAAAAAATTAAATTACAAAACTGCCCTAAACTAAAACAGGCAGAAAAAGAACCAAAAAAATAATGACAAACAAAAGGCTAGAATGTGGTGGATTTAAATATAACCTCAGTAAAAATGTTCCTTGAAAAGATAAACCTGCATCTAACCTGGCAAAGAAGAGTCAGGAGAGGGAAAGTAAAAGACCATATTCCAAGTACAGAAGGAGGAAGAATCAGAAATTCTCAAAGGTATGGCAGATAATAACAAGTAAGGAGATAAAGGGATGACATGCAGAAAAGAAATAAGTCCAAACAAACCCAAGCCAAGTGCATCTCTGAGACTCCCCAGTAAGGGGAAGGGAAACAAAATTTGTTTAAAGTGAAGACCAGATAGTCATGCATTCAGCCCCACAGTGCTTACAGCCTTAAATCTAGTTGCTGATTTTCATCAGTGTGATTTCTTAGAATTTTGAAGCTCTAGTGATCTAGTTGGTGTGCAAAGCTGTGTCTGTCCATGCCTGTTGGTTACATCAGCAGGTACCTCACAACTTTGGCTTTCAGACATCCTTGGTCTTCCACTGCAGCACCCATTACCTCCAGAGTTTTTCAGAATGGTTTCTTAGGGCCTCCTTGCAAGAATCTGATCTTGACTCATGTTTCTTGGCATAAGCAGCATTCTGATCATTAGCAGAATACTAGGCAGGTCCCTCATTCCAGCATTTTTCACACCTACAAAATCAATACAATCTGCATGCTTCTGTAGCATAAAATATTTCTAAAACACTAGAGGTAGGTGTCACTATTTCAACACTTTCAAGATTATGACTTTTAAGAATATGTTTACAATCCTTTTCAGAGTTTTTTTGAAAGCCATCATCTGCCTTCAATATTTTTGAATAACAATGTTATACTAGTCTGCATACTTTATCATCATATATATTGATGACATCTTTTCAAATTAAAAGAATCAACATTTCTATTTGTTTCTAAACCTTGTACACAGAGGGAAAGTTTATACAATGTTTACAATTCAATGACTAAAGCAGCAACATAAGACAATTCATTTTTATAACTAAGTTGCTGGAGTAAGTTGTTTAAACTAACCTTAACATATTCACATGCTCATTGATGGTTTTTCTGTTTGATTTGTCATTAAAACCACTAACATTACAGCAATAAAGAATTAACAATAAGAAAGTCCTTAGCTGAAAGCCCACCAAGGCTGTGTTGTGAGTCCATTACAGTTCTATTTCTCTTTTAGTTATATGTTGCAAATGTATACTCAAGCAAAAAGAAATTCCCCAAACTCAAAATATGTAGTGTGACACTGTGGTGATCCTACATCATCAGTAAAAATATTAGCAGTGCTCAGTGATGCAAAGTAACAAAGGAAATTTATGTTTCAATAGTTAACAGTATAATAATCATTAGGTTGTTGCTGATTAAAGGCAGCTTCTCCACATAGCTTTGTAGAATGTGTCCTCAAAAGAGAGAGTAGGCCTGGTAGAATTATAAATGCTTCTGCAGAGCTCATTTCAGTTAAACTTTGAGAATATATGATCAGTACTTGATATTTTAGTTTGTAATCATGTTGATGGTCAACCATTTAAAAACTCCTTACCTGTTAATTTTATCTTTAAATTAGATCTATGTTTGAAACTATTGCACCTTCAATTTCATGAAAAACATTTTGAGGAAACTAAACCAGAAATATGTTTTTGTCTCACAATCAGATACAACAAGATGCTTAGTATCTTTCATTGTGTATGCATTAGGGATTGAACAATTAATACTTTTTAAATATCTTTTATTTTATGTGTCTTTTAAATCAACAAATTTTATGACACCATATAGATTTATATTAATATTCATTTTCTAGCCTTTTTGAGACACATGTAACATAAAGTCACATCATATCAGGGTGCCTTAAGATGGATGTAATTTGCTATTCAAAACTCCTTTGCAAATCATCTTTTCTACTTTATTGTTTTTGACAACTTCATAGATGAATACAATGGATTAAAATCACGTTTTTACTTACCTTACCATGTTTTTACTCTACATCATCCACATACACTCTCTTCTTCCCAGCTAGTCCTCATCTTCTCTACCTCTGTCTTTTGTTTGTGTAGGTCTTTTTCCCATAGCCACAGCTGCTGTGAGTTTGTAGCTAAAATGGTCATATTACAACCAGAAGACATATAATGGCATTACTGCCATACTCCGGCTCTATAATATTTCCTCTCTCTCTTTCCCTATGTTTTATGAGCCTTGAAGTGGAGACATAGATGCTCTCCTTAGGACTGAGTACTCAACAGTCACCTGGCCTCAGCACTTTCAGTGCTGGGATTAAAGACTTGCACCACCACCGCCCAGCTCTTCTGTGATATTCTTAAAAAAGATTTTCTGTGCATAATAGTCTCGTTTTGTTTTTATTTTGTATGTTTTGTTTTCCCTTGTTGTCCCAAAAATCACAAATATTTCATTCATTTTTCAATTATTTTACTGTTTCATGAATGTACACAGTGAATTTTAATCATTTTCATACATGTGCCTGTTGTCTTAGTCACTGTTCTATTGTTGTGAAGAAGCATCAGGTCCAAGAAAACTTCTCTAACTCAAAGTATTTATGTGGGGCTTGCTTACAGTTTCAGAGACTTTTTCTAAAACTGTCATAGCAACATGCAGATAGATAGAGTGCTTGAGACATAGCTAAAAGTTCTACATCTGCATTCACAGACATAGGAAGGTGAGAGATTCTACTTAGAAACCCTGTAAGCCCATTCCCAACAAGTCCATACCTCTTAATTATCAAGTAGCTCTACCCACTGATGACTAAGCATTCAAATACATGAACTTATGGAAGTCATTTTTTTCAAACTACCACATTTCTTGAGCTGACTTCCATAGGCTCATAGCAATATATTAAAGACAAAGATCCACTCTGTCAAATATCTAAAGTCACCATAACCAATTATAGTCTCCAAACTTTTTAAAAGTACAAAATCTCATGTGAGATTTGTGGCAATCTCTTAATGGCAACCCCTGGTAAGTCAAAATAAAAAAGCAGAATGCATATTTCCAACTGATAGTGGTACTAAATGTATATTCCTATTTCAAAAGACAGTGAAGAGAATACAGACAGAGAGGTGACTGACATTGGATCAAATCAATGCCTGAAACCAACAGGGCCACCTACAAATTCTGTATCTCCATGTCTGATGTCAGAGCACTCTTCAGACCTGCATCTCCTTTCAGCTTTGTTTACTGCAACACACTGCTCTCTGTCTTAAACTGGTTCCACACACTGTTGGGAGAAATCCCATCTCCAACTCAGGCATCTCCAATTTCTTAAGGTTTCCAATACAATTCAAACTTCACTTTCACAGCTTCATGCAATGGCCTCTTTGAGCCTCAACGCAGGGATACTACTGACAGTTACTTGGCCTCACTGGCTTTCCTTAGCTTCAGAGGCATATTCCACATCCCCTTTCTTGTATCTTTAACTCTAAAGCCAAAACCATGTGGCCAGTGATGACAAGTTATTCAGCTTGCTGGAATGGAAGTTATTCCTTTGTTCAAACACATTTTCACAAGCCTTCTGGTTTTGAGGGCTTCCTTCACTGCTTAACCTTTTCTTTAATTCCTTTTCATAACTTGGAAGCTTAGCTTACCCTGAGGTCACTACTTCCTTTATTTAATTTAACATCTGCCTTTTCTTTAAAGTTTTACCTCCTTGAACATTGAACTGAGCTACATTACACTTCCTAGTGCTTGTTTTTTTCTGTTCAAAATGTATATTTGTGTTTTTTCTTGTTTAGTTTGCTCCTCTTCAGTACAAATCTCCACAAAAGTTACCACTAATAATCTCATGATACAGTTAATACTAGGCTGTTTTAAAAACTACCCTGCCAACACCATTAATTCAAAATTATTCAATTTAACATCAGGCAGATTTTTTTTGGACAAGGGTAGAAAGCAGTCATATATTACCAGAAATATTTCTAATCCACTTAATAGCATTCTTCTCTGAAATCTCTTGATCTTGGCCATTATACTCTCTACAGCTCTCACCATCATAGTCTTCCATGCTCCCCCCAGTACAGCCCACTAAGCCCTACTTGAAGCATTCAACTGCTTTCCGAATCCAAACTGCCAAGGTCTTCATTCTACAGATAAGCAGCAAGGTCAGGCCTGTTACAACAATACTGGTTGGTAGCAACTTCTGTCTTAGTGTTCTATTGCTGTGAAGAGGCATCATGACCAATGCAATTCTTACAAAATAAAACATTTAATTAGGGTTTATTTGGAGTTTCAGAGGGTTAGTCCATTGTCAGCATGGTACTCCACAGACAGATATGGGGCTGAAGAAGTAGCAGAGAATTCTACATCCAGATTCTCAGGCAGAAGGAAGAGAGATACACTGGGCTTGGCTTGGGCTTTTGAAACCTCAAAACAACCTAAGTAATACTACACCTTCAAATTCTTCCCAAACAGTGCTACTACTTGATGACTAAACATTTAAATATTAGCCTATGGGTTTCCTTCTTATTCAAATCACCACACCCATTTCCCTCTTTTTCCTTCCTCCTTCTATTGAAACCCATCTTCTTTGATTTTTGTATCTGTTCCTATGAATTCATGTATTTTGTGAATATATCATTGCCTTTCTCTGCATGATACAATTTTTCTTCCTTGTTTTTAGCCCTTGATTTATTTTTGTCTCCCACATACTCCATTCCATTCATGAAGATTCACACAGCTTTTTACTTACTGTTGGAGGTTTTCATTTCCATTATCATTTCAGTTTGTTGTTTCTTCAGTGATTCTATGTCATTATTTAATTCTTTTTTTTTTTACATCTTAAATTAATTACCTTTCTTCATTCACTTTTTCTCCCCTTGGGATTCTAATCAATGTTTATTTGTAGATTCTCTGAATTTATTTGGGAATTTATTCATATCTTCCATGAATATTTTTAGTGTATTTGAGATCATTTTTTAAGTCATTTTACTGGAATTTCATTATATCATTTTCAGTGGGTGCCATTTCTACAATTTTAGTCCTTCTAAATCACAACAGCTGGGAACCCCGGGGATTCCAGCAAGTTCAGGACCCATCCCCACTCCTACATCCTAGAAGAACTCCACCCTCTTTCCAGCTTGTGCATTCTGCCTGAGTAGATCATTACCTTGTCTGCTCCTCTGAAGAGCCCAGAATACGAAGGGCTCCCAGGAGGTCTGCTACAGCCAAGGTCACAAACTTCTCAAGAGGGCTGAAGCAACCCAGGGATATTAGCCAAAAATGTACAGAATACCCAAGACACATTCTACAGAACTCAAAAAGGTTAACAATCAGAAGGGCCCAAGCAAGGATGCTTCAAACTCACTTGTGAGGAAGAAAATTCAAATGTGATGATAAAATCCAAATTTAACCTTGTTAAAATTTTATATATATTCTAAACAATTCATATGTGCTATTATGATCTATATAGAACTTTAGAGATAGGCTACTATTCTTTTAGATAACTATTCTCACTTTAAGAGCTATAGAGATGTCTCAGTGGTTAAAAAGATATACTACCCTTTTAGAGAAATGACTTGATTCCCAATATCCACCTTGAGAAACTTACAACCTCTTTTTAATTCATCTGTAAGGAATATTCTGGTCTACATGGGTACCTGCATATATCCAAAGAAAAAATAGAAATACATGATCAAACATAAAATAGACTTTCAAAGTCTTTATTATTTCAATATAGTTATTTTATAGTTACTAAGTGCTCCATAACAGGGGTATATCATTTTTTTCTCAACTCCAAATTATTATTTTTTTTTTTTACTATGAATGACACTTTATTCAGTCATTTTCTTTACAACTGAAACTCTGGGAATTCAAAATTAACATCCTTGCCTGTGAGCTTCTTGTATACACCAGAAAAAGTTTCAACCTTGTGCTCCACGTTGTTCTGCTGTGCTTTGTCTAAATGAACTTTTATGAGCCGGCTGCCATCCAGTTTCACCCGGATCCTCTTACCCACAATTTCACTTGGAAAGACCAAGTCCTCAAGGATGGCGTCGTGCACTGCTGTCAGGGTGCGGCTTCTGGGACGCTTCTGCTTATTTTTCGTACGGCTTTTCCGGGTTGGCTTGGGCAGAATCCTCCTCTGAGCAATGAAGACTACATGCTTCCCACTAAATTTTTTCTCCAATTCACGAACTAGCTGGACTTGGATTTTCTGGAAAGATTTCAGCTGAGAAACTGGTACAAAAATGATGATAGCTTTCCGACCACCACCAACTTCAATTTCCTTGGCTGCGGTGATGTTGAGTTCCCGCAGCTGTGCCTTGAGATCCAAGTTCATCTCCAGCTCGAGCAGCGCCTGAGAGATGCCAGACTTGAACTCGTCCGGCTTCTCGCCATTGGGCTTCACAATCTTGGCACTCGAGCTGAACATGGCTTCGTCCTTACGGAGTGCCGGCTTAGAAAGAGGGACAGCTCTCGCGAGAACCAACTCCAACTCCAAATTATTGAAAGATTAATGAATTACATATAACTATTGATGTATACTAAAAAAATAACTAAATGGCTTTGTTTATTCCAATTTATTTTCATTTTATTTTATTTTGTTCTTTAGGATTGTTTCAAGCATCTCGAATTTAAACCTAGATAATATATATTCTGAGAAGTCTATTTAATAAAGGACACTATATTTGCCTTATATGAATTTATACTATACTTATGGAAGCTGCAAGTACATGGAAACAAACACTCTGATGTGTTTTCCTTAATGCCTTTAACAGTTAAATATGCAGGAATTACATAAACACATGCACATACTTATAAATACATTGACAGAAACATACAGTCATTCATATATGTATGTACATTCATAGACATATATATATACATATATATATTTGTAAAACAATAGTTGGATTAAATACTTTAGTAATTAATTACTTAATAGATTATGTAATTCTTACATTTATAATTATGTATCTGCCTACATATCTTTGCTCCTGTTATTAATTGCATGGTAAAGGTGTTAACCGTCTCTCTTCAATATAAGATGAGATATTTCCATGTATCAAAACTATCAAAATTTTTCTATGTTATTTTTGGTTGGGATGTTTTAAAAATTGCATCCTGAAATAAAATTTTAGTAATTAATGATTGTTTTGGGCATGTTTTCTATATTTTGTTATTTCAATATTGTGGGACACCGTTCTCTAAGCATAACAGCTATTACCATCTCAGTAAGGAACCAATTGTGACTGCTCATAACCCACCGTTAGATTGGGTTTGTTGTCATTTCTTCTCAATTCAAAGGTCATCATATTCTCCCTTTACATCTGAGCACTTTATTGTATTCATTGCCACCTATAAACAATTCTACCTAGTTGTACATAACCTCCTGTTGTGAGAAAGTGTTACAGTAAATGGGCTATGAAAAATCCCCAAAGAGTGGACTCCATTAATATGATGCAATGATTGGGGAAATTTTAATCAGTATTCTGGTAATATTTCTCAGTAGTGTGTTTGCATTGAAGTTACCCACATTCCTGTAAATAACCTTTAACCCATACTCTGTAAGTAAGCCCCTTGAACTTTTACTTGGCAAGTTGTATTTGGTGGGATTTTATTTTTCTTTGTCTTGGAAGTCTATAAAGTGTGAAAAGACATCTGCTGTCACCTCCCCAGTGAAAGTTCATGCAGCCACAATTTAGTTATTTATTTATGAATTGTATATTTTCTTTCTTTGAAAATCCAGGATATCTTTGGTTCTGTGGATTATAGCATGCTTATCCTGTACTTTATGACTAATATCCACTTACAAGTCAGTATATACCATGTTTGTCTTTCTAGGTCAGGGTTACCTCATTTGTGATATTTTCTGATTTCATCATTTGCATGTAAGTTTCATGATGTACTCATTTTTAATAACTGTATAATATCCCATTGTGTAAATTTACCACATTTTCTTTATCCATTCATTGTTTGAGGGAAAACTAGGTTGTTTCCATTTTCTGGCTATAAAGGCTGCTATGAACATAATTGAGCAAGAGTTCTTGTGGTATGTTGGAACATCTTTTGGGTATATGACCAGAAGTGGTATAGCTGGATCTTGAGGTAGAACTATTCCCAGTTATCTGAGAAATCACTAAATTGATTTTCAAAGTACTTGCACAAATGTGCACTCTCACCAGTAATGAAGAAGCAGAGACCAACATCCAAACATTAGGCAGAGCTAATCTTGTAGAAGAGAGGGAAGGAAGGAAAAAAGGAGCCAGAGGAGTTAAGGATACAAGAACACCTACAGAATCAACTAACTTCTGTCCATAGGTGCTTACAGAGAGTAAATCACCAACCAGAGAGCATGTATGGAATGGACCTAAACCCCCTAGACATATGTAACAAGTGTGCAGCTTGGTCTTCATATGAGAGCCCTAATAACTGGAACAGGGGCTGTCTCTGACTCTGTTGCCTGCATTCGGACACCATTCCCCTAGCTAGGCTGTCTCGTATAAGCACAATAGGAGAAGATGGGCCTGGTCCTACTGCAATTTGATAGGCCCACATGGGTTGATGTCCCTGAGAGGCCCCCCTTCTCTGATGAGAAAGGGAGTAGGCATGGGGAGGGAATGGGAGAGAGAAGGACTGGGATAAAAGGAGGGAGGGGAAGCTATGGTTGAAATGTAAAGTAAATTTAAAAATTAATAATAATACAATCTCAGAGCAAAGCTATCCTATGTATTGCATGCTTATCTATCCAACTTATAGTATAACTGTATGAGTTGTCATATATTGCATACACAGAAACTAGAAACCTGGTCAACTAGAGCTATTAAAGTCATACAGGCAGCATTTACCAATTCAGCTTAATTCCCAAACACTTTCTAAATATTTATCTTACACCTGAAGATACGTTTAGTTCTCACCACTCACTCATCATAGAAACTGCTGTTTGCCATAGATGGAGACTATTACAGAAAACCATTACTGGAAAAAAAGGCAGAGAAAAGGAGATTGTGTCAACTCATAGATCTCCAACACAATTCCTGAATTTGAGGTTCATGGAATTGCAGCCCAAGAGAGGATTAAAAAGTAAGAGCCATAAAATCAGGAAGTTTGCTGTGAGATTGACAGTCATAGAACTGTCAGAGAATATAAACCTGTGGATATAATATTTGATTTCGACTTTTGTGGAAATTATAACCTAGGAATGAAATTTCTAAAATATACTGAACAAGTATTTTTAGATTTTATCAACTCATTAAAGCGGTTGTATCAAACTACACCTCTACAGCCATTTACAAGGCTGCAGTTCACTTATATCATTGCTGATATGTTTCTTGTTTATTTAATTGGTTGATTTTTATCTGGTGTGGTATATAGTTATTGCTGAATAATGTATCTTAATATCTTCATTCATAAATATTAAATATAACATTTTATTTTTACACTTATGCTAATGGATGGAGTGTTGATTTGTAGCTGTACAGTAAATATAACACCTTTTATATACTATTGTTTTTCAATTATGTGCATTGCATATATCTTTATTTACTTTATACTTTCACAATGCTACAAATGTCAAATTACTAAAAAGATTCATGTAAGATAAAGCAGAATGATCCAAATCAACTGGATAAAAGGTTCATTCTGCCTTACAGTACCACAGGGGTATACACAGTGTCAAGAAAGGTGTTTCAACTTGTAATCATAAAAGAAAGCCAGTTTGATCATTTTGTCAGAGGAATATAAAAGGCAGCTTTGACACCACAGGTAAACAGAGTCAGGCAGTGAGGTGTAGCATCAGAGATTGGGGTCAGTGCTGAAAGCAGCAGATAGGGATCAGAATTACAAGGGCTGATAGGTTTTGGTCCTGATAGCAATAGACAAAATGAAAGTGAGGAAATCAAATACACACACACAAATATACACACACAAAGTAGGGAGGATTGAAGCAAAAGTAGGCCCCAGTGTTTTATTTTTTCTCATAATCCTTTTTAGAACCCTTAAGAAAAAGTTTTTCTAAGTAAGAAAATTACCTCATAGCTACAAATTATACATTTTCTAAAAACAATAACCATAAAACATATTCTTCAAAAACACATTAAAATCATTGCACAAGAGGAAATTACAATAGTATTATCGAATATGTATTCTCCTTTTGAAATGTATCTTGTCTCATATATCTTTCTCTCATCAAGCTCATTGTAACCTGAAAGCAATAATTCTTTTGTCATGGATTAATAAAGTTTAAGCAAGTTAAGTCTATAGTAGTAAGTTTCTCACTGTGCTTCATTGATGACAATCTCTACTTACTGAGGAACAAGTCACCTGTCTTATGTCTTATTTTTGAGTCTTTTTTGACTAGTTTGGCTAATAATCTATATTATATTCTTATACTCATAATAGAATTGTTTACTCTTTATTAATAATCATCCTATTTAATGATGCACACTCAATACATGCTAACAAATCCCTAGATCACAAGATCAAGGAACCCAGGCCCAACCTACAATGTATGCTTTTTATAATGCTTAACTTGTTGCAAGACTATTAGTCTTGCTGCTACAATTACAGAATTCTAATGCAA
>JADRCD010160934.1:0-18379 GCA_019843815.1 Montemys delectorum
TTTTTTTTTTTATAAACTTATTATTTTCTGTGGCTACTCAGTTGAAGTGATAACACACACCTAAGTCAAGCCCACTAAAACAGAATAATTCCTTATCTTTATTCTAGTTTTTTCTCACTTTTGTTCAATGAGCTATTTTAGGGATGAATATTTTCCTAAGTCTTAAGGCAATTAAAAGAAAATAGATATATAAGTGAATAATTTATGTGACAGCTGATATTTCAGGAAATTTTCTAAATATGTATAATAGTATAATTTCTGAAATTTCACTTTTCTAGAATTGTACAATGTGTTGACACATATTTATACGAGCTCCCTGATGAAAGAAGGAATAAGCTATCTGAGTGTAGTTATATACAACTCGAATAAAAAGACTAAGCAGGAAAATTAAAAGTTCAAGGCCAGACTGGATTAAATAGTGTCTAAAATAGTAATTAAAAAAATTAGCCTGGCAGGGGCATCCACACATAATTCCAGCATGTCGACGATGGAAGCAGGCGAGCCCAAAGTTCAGTCAGTGTTCGCTACATCAGTGAGCTTGAGGTCAGCCTGGGTTTCATTTCTCAGAAAGCAACAACAGAATGTAATAATAATAATAGTACAATGCCTGCTGGCTTCCGCATCAAGCTTGAATACTTGTTTTTCAAATACTAGAAGCGGTAGAGCTGTCTTGAAGTTGCTTTTCACCATCATATCAGTTAGAAAGCTGCTCATAAGCAAGAAAACATGGAAAGTGAGAATGATTCCTATCACACTTTAGGTGACTATTTGCAAACATTGGGTTTGTGTTCTTTCCCCCTGTAGAGCCAAATTAGTAGACCCCGATTTTAGTTTAGTGTCACTGAAACATTTTCTGAAAGACTCTCAGAGTCGGTGCTGTTCCTAGAGTCTGAGGCACTTTGGGTTTCCTGTTATTAAATTTGAATCTGAATGACGAGTACAGATGGGAGGGAAGGGAAAGGTGGCTACGTTGCACAGAAGGGTTGTATCACTGGCAGGGACAGCTAGTGGTCTAACGCCGTGAAAAGAATTACTTTGGAGAAATGGAAACTCACGTTGTGCTTTTCTTCCTCCCTTGCCGGTGTGCTGAAATGCAGGAAGCTCTGATTCTGTGGCTCCTGATGTGAGTATTTGACTTCTGCGACTGGTAATATGTAAGGAAAGTTGGGTGGGCCTGGATTACTATGCAGTAGTATTTCTTGCATTGCCTTAAGATGTGTCAATATTGATCAGATTGTAATGTTCTAAGCTGGAAAGATTGATGTTGACGTGTGAGACCACGTCTGCCCATTATCGGTTAAGCCAGCGTGAGATGAATGATTGCTGAGTGTGGACGTGTTTCAATAGATGACTTAGTGATGTTATGTTGTTCTGTGTTTAAATTCTCTTGTGCCACAAACTTGTTAGCTTCCGGTTCCAACCCTCAGTGCCCCAAGTCGCTGGGCTTGGGATCAAGAGGAGGAGAGACGGAGGCAGGAGCGGTGGCAGAAAGAGCAAGATCGCCTACTGCAGGTAGAGCCACACAGCCTGCGGAATCCGAGGCTGGCTTTCATTGCACTCTTCTGGCAGTGCCACCTAGCATTGAGAAGCCAGCTTGGGGGGAGGGGTAGGGGGACAAAACCAAGCCATCTTATCACTAGCAAACACTTTAGTGTACTGTGTGTATATTTTGCACTAACTCTTACTTTTCCATTTTGATGATTTTAAAAACTATCAAGCATTAACCCTCAAGGCCACAGTGAAGAGTGAGCAGCCCAGACTGAGCACTTGCCCTTATTAGCAGTAGATGAGATCTGGTTTGCCATCAGTCAGCCTCCCTTATCCTAGCTGAAGGCCTTGATTAGCAGCAGTAAAGCTTGGGCAGAGATCTAGTTCCACGCGCCTACTCTTTCTTGACATTTGTTTTTTCCTTTCTTCCTGGACTAAACTCTGATTGGTCACATGAAAGATTGACTTAGAGGTTTAGAGACATCAAGATTGTTAATGGAAAAATATCATTATGCCATATTTCCTCATAGGAAAAATACCAGCGTGAGCAAGAGAAGCTGAGGGAAGAGTGGCAGAGAGCTCAACAGGAGGCCGAGAGAGAGAATTCCAAGTACCTGGATGAGGTAGCAGGGAGCATGCCTTGTTCCCATCCTTCTCTATACCTTGTTGGAGAACCTAGCGAAGAGCACCACGCCCCATTTTCCTAGACACACTCTCACCTCTGTAGCTCTTTGGAGATATATTGAGTTCTAGTATTTTAGAAATTTTGCCTTGATATTTTAACTTTGCTCCTAGTTTTTCTAATATAGCATGAAGTAATTACTCCTTAGAAATTAGAGTGGTCTTTCTGCTCTTAGACCTCAGTCATGTGGCTCTTTTTTTTTTTTTAAAGATTAATTTATTTCATTTATAGGAGTACACTGTAGCTATCTTCAAACACCCCAGAAGAGGGCGTCAGATCCTATTTCAGATGGTTGTGAGCCACCCTATGGTTGCTGAGGATCAAACTCAGGTCCTCTGGAAGAGCAGTCGGTGCTCTTAACCGCTCAGCCATCTCTCCAGCTCTCTTTTCTTTCTTTTTCTAAAGTGCTGTAACTATCTTTTTGGCTGCTTGCCGTTAATCTCATTTACAGCTGAATCTGTACAAAATGATAGAGTGGTGACATATTTTCTCTCTTTTACTGGCTGACTAGGAGCTGATGGTCCTAAATTCCAACAGCATTTCTCTGACCTCCCGGGAGCCTGTGGCTGCCACCTGGGAAGCCACTTGGAGTGAAGGATCCAAGTCTTTGGACAGAGAAGGCACCCGAGCGGGAGAGGAGGACAGGGGACAGCTGGAAGATGATGCCGTGTATGAAGACCAAAGTGAGAAGCTACAGGAGCAGCTCATGCTGGAGCAGGAAAAGAAACGGAAGGAGCAAGAGGCTCAGGAAGAGGAGCTCCGGAAGCAGCGGGAGGCTGAGGCCCAGGCCCAGGCAGAGGCAGAAGCCAAGGCTCGGGCAGAGGCCCAGGCCCAGGCCCAGGCCCAGGCTGAGGCTCAAAAACGAGCTGAAGCACAGAAGGTCCAGGCAGAGAGGGAACGAGAAACGTCAGTCAAAATATACCAGTACCGGAGGTCTGTTCTCATAGCTGAATGAGTTGTGCCCAAACCAGGGAGTTTCAGCAGCTATAGCTTTGTTTTGTCTACCCAGTATGTCTTCTCTCCTCTGCCATCTTTGCTTTGTACAAGCGAACCAAACAGTTTAACGGAGCCTTTGTGTCCCTTCAATTCCCTCACCTCCTGCATGGCTTCCTGATATCAAAACTCCTTGCCAAAGCCGGAAAGCTCATGAGAGCTCTGTCTTGGTCCTTTTAAGGCCTTAACCTTTTGCTTCTTCCCTGGTTTACTGTCTCCCTTGTTTACTTGCCTACTGTGAAAACTACAGCCCTCTGCCTTAGATTTCAGTATGTTCTGGAACGTCTGAAAATGATTTCCCTCACATATGTGTGGCCCACGTATTTGATGTTTAAACTCCCGGACATCACCAGCTTAGCCTTTCAGAATGCCTGATTCTGCCTCCCCACCATTTCTTTCTCTACCTCACTAGCCTGGATTATTTTCCTCTTGGCCTGCCTACCCTAAGAAGATGTATTACAAAGCAACAACTCTTAAAATACATTTCTGTAGTCCTAGATTGTTACCAGAACATGGTGCTCCCACCCACCGCAGTGTATACTTAAACAGTGAATGGGTGAATGGCCATGTGATTAGCAAATGCCTATAGGTCTATTTTTCTATAGCAACTGACTGAAATGTCTAGCTCTGAAGCCATAAACAATTTACCTAAAGAGAACAGAATACTACTTTGATATTCCTAAAGTCAGGGAATGTCTTAAATTTCGATATTTTAATAAAAAAATTCTTACTTTTTAGGCCTATTGATTCCTACGATCTACCAAAGAGAGAAGATGACTCTTCAGGGTTGCTTCCAATTGACAGGTATGTGGACTATTTCCTTTTACTTGGGTGGTCCTAGTTGGCTTCAGAGGGATGTTCCTCAGTTTACCTAGATGACTTGTAGAGCTTCTATGACTCTCTGTGGGCTTGTGGAATACAAGGAAAACTTGAAGATTGTTCTTTGTATCAGTTTGTTTTTGCTGTGAAACAATTACCTTTAAGTTTATCTTGTGATTTTGTGGGTCCGAATTCTGTGCTGAGCTCATTCACGAGCTTCTGGTTGTTTGGGCGTGGTCACACATCTGTTGTCAGTTCCCAGGGAGTTAGCTCATCTTTGGGGAGTTGGTCGAAGTGTCCGGGGAAATGAGAGCAGCAGTCTTCAACATCCTATAAGCCAGTGAAATCCTAATACATGGATGGGCAGAGAAGAAGTAGAAATGCAGATAGTGTCTGAGACACCAGAGATCTAAGGCATTGTCAAACTAAGGGCTGAGGCTGTTTCAAGCTAGAGTCCTATGCAAGTGATGTATGCTTGTAATCTCAGAACTTAGGAGGTTGAGATAAAAGGATTGATGAGAGTTCAAGGCTAACCTGAACCACATACTAAGCCAAGGCTACCCTAGGCTATAAAGTAAAACCTTATCTCAAAAATCAAAAACAAAAAGCCAACCAACCGACTGAAAAAAGTCCCACAAAGAAAAAGATGTATTAATCTCCCTCCTTGTGGGAGGAGTCACTTTATAAGAAGAGTAGGCAGCAACAAAAAATTGTTCCTATTGGTCACTCAGAGCAATGTTTTAAATTAAAAGTTTGAGAAAGGGTCTCAAGAGGGACCCAGGCTTGCCTGGAGCTCACTGTGCAACCCTGGCTAGCATTCTTCCTTCTTCAATTTTCCCAGCTTTTGGGACTACAGATATGTCATCCTACCTTACCCAGCAGACCGTTTGCTTTGAGAGGTCATGAAAAGTGGCTCAAACTTACCAAAATAATGACTTTGTTTTTAGGGCTTCCAATGAGAATTGTGACCTCTTTTTTACATAGTATGGTGGGAACCACTGGTTAGGTTTAGGCAGGAAAATGGGATTTCAGCTATTAGAAAAGGAACATGTGTTTAAAGTTTTCTAAAGCATTAAGCTTTAATATTTTCAAGTAATTAAAAAAAAAAAAGTTTGCAGCTTTGAAATCACTAAGGGCTTTTGTGTAGCCCATGGATAAATATCCAGTTTGTAGGATCACTCACCTCTGTTTACCGAGCTGATGTGCTTCCTGTCAGATGCTTGCTTTCTTAGTTAGATATAAGGAAACAGGCATGATTGCAGGTGAGCAGGGTGAGTGCAAAGGCTCAGGGGAGAGGGGAGAGGAGGGGGAGGAGGAGCAGGAACAACTAGGACCCACTTTAGCTTGAGAGAGGCCTCCTGATGAATGACCCGATATTGGCAAACCTCCCAGAGAACCTAGAGGTCTTCCAGATGTCCCCTTCCCTCTTGCCATTTTACGCACTTACTCACATAATTTATTTCTCATTGCAATCTTTGGAGAGTTGTACCATGAAGGCATATTTAGTCCCATTTTTACATGTGACAAAATGGCAACTTACATACGTTAACAGTTTGCTCAAGATAAGAAAGTCTGGGAGTTACCCTGTGTATCAACTTTCAGTGTTCAGACCTCAGGCACTGCATGCCTGCCCAGAATGGAGGTAGTGAAATGCTAACTAAGAAAGCAAACAAACCAAGGGAAACCAATGAAAGGTCAGAATTATGATTCTAGTGCTCTGGAGCAGAGGCAGGGGCATCTCTATACATTTAAGGCCAGCTTAATCTACATCTATCTTTTAAACCTGTGCCTGGATTTATAATGAGGGTGTATGTACTATATACTATTATATATATATTCCTATACTATAGACTATATGATAAAGAGTACTATGTATAATATATAAAATACTGTATATATTGCATAGTATATACTTTAGAGGCATTGGGGAGTGTAGCCTAACATATGGTGGCAAATCTTTTCTTGTAGTACCTTGTAAATACAGGTATAACTATTGACAGATCTAGATGTCTAGCTGTTATGGCACATTATGATGCATTATAGGTCACTGCACAGGTTGTAGCTATACATGGTGTATACATCTGTCTATATATCTATGTATACACATCTATATATGGTGTTATTGCTGTTTCTAAAGTTCACTTAGTTTAGGAGAATGAGGAGATGAGCCTGTGCACTTTTGTTGACCTGAAAGAAAAGACCATTTTCAAAGTAGCCTGAATAGTCAGCATTATGCCTTCCTATCTGTTTGG
This sequence comes from Montemys delectorum, assembly GCA_019843815.1. Lineage (NCBI taxonomy): Eukaryota > Metazoa > Chordata > Mammalia > Rodentia > Muridae > Montemys > Montemys delectorum. Next base: position 6,235 of record JADRCD010160934.1, read on the forward strand.
AATGCCAGGAGAGCATTTGGCAGATGCATGGTGAGTGATCTGCGGCCTCCTAATGCCTTAGCTATTAATATCTTGATTCTGGGTAGAGCAGAGGAGGCAGCACAGAACTCACTCCGGGTGATCTGGTGGCTGGTGTTGGTAAACCTAGCAAAACTGAGATGTGGCTGGAGCCAGCCTGGGCAGACCTACTGGGCACTCTTCATTGTCGTGGGAAGAAGAGAGAGGCAAGGATGTGGAGAATGTGGAAAGGAGCACACGCCTTTAATTCCAGTCCTCAGGAGGCAGAGGCAGGAGGGCCTCGGAGTTTGAGACCAGCCTAGGTTACAAGTCTACACAGTGAAACATTGTCTCAAATAAACAAACAAACAAACAAACAAGCTAGGAAACAGCAAACCAAAACCATCTTTTTTTTTTGGAATGAAAATAAAAATGTTCTTAATAAGACATATTTAATATATTCTGTTTTAGGAGTAAATCAAGATCTACTACAGAACTAAATGACTCCCTCATAGAGAAAAATGGTGAGTGTGATTTTTGTATTCAAACTTTTCTTTTTTTTTTTAAACACAATTATTTACTTATGTGGTCATATACTATGGTTGGTATTTTTAAACGCAGGGCACTTTAGGTACATTAAGATTAGAGAGTTAACATGCTTTTTTGAGTATCTGTAATAAAGTATAATAAAATATATTATTTATTTGTTATTTATATTTGTTATATTTGCTATAATATATTTATAATATATTGTTTATTTGCCTTTCTGTTTTTGATTTTTTTTTAAATTTTATTTTATATACATTGGTGTTTGCCTGCATGGATGTCTGCGTGTCTGTGCATGGATGTGGGATCCACTGGATCTGGACTTACAGACAGTTATAAACTACCATGTGGGTGCTGGAAATTGAACCAAGCTCCTTTGGAAGGACAGCCAGTGCTCTTAACCACTGAGCCATCTCTCCAGCCCTATTATGACTTTCTTTATAATGGAAAGAGTTCTATTTTGGGCATTGCAATAATTAAGGAAATGTATGGGGACTTGGCAAAGAAAAATGTTGTCACAGCTTTGCATAGTAGAATTTATCTTACATCTAAAGAATGAGGACAGAAAATAGTGTAGAAAACTTAAAGATTATATATAAATTTGAAATCATACATGTAAATGGCAAAAGGTCTGAAAATCCAAAGTGATAGAGATTTTCTTTTTTCATTTCATAAAAATCATTTGGGGCTTGGAGCATGATATAAAGTATGGTTCTGGTTAGCCTCCCATGATTGGAATTATATAAGTAAGGAGAGAGCCCTAAGCAAGAAGCATAATTTGCACGGGGTTTGCATAAGGAAATGCATAAGCAAATTATTGGTTAGTGTTTGTACCTGAAGAAAGGCTCAGGTGGGCCTGAGGCAGACAGACAGACAAGCTTCAGCTTCAGCCCATCACTGCCCTGCCTATAAGGCAGGGCAGGTCTCTAATGCTAGCTAATTCTGTTTTTAAAATGAAGAACTAATAATCTGGATTTCGTATGTTATCTTTAAATTGCCGAGGAGGAATTTTTATAAGCAAAGCATTTCGTATTCCCTGCTGGCCTCGGTGGTCTGGTGGCTGCTGGTTTGTGTCTCTGGTCAAAGCTCATAGAGTTCGTTGCCACCAGGTGGCAGTATTCTCGCTCGATAAGTAGGCTCTCCAGTGGCTTTGGCTCTATCTAACTTGCCAGCATTTTGGAACCACTTTCCCTTTAGGAAACAGAGCTCTAAATTTTTAGCCCCTCTCTTAGATTCTTACTCAGTAGATGCTTCTAATGTGGGCCTCTGGTCTTTGGGTCTTTTTCTATCTGGATTTCCTAGCTCTTCTCTCTTGAACTCGGCCCTAGCTACTCCTAAAATTACAGGTTAAATGCACTTGTCTTGTATGACATACTTTTAGCCTGTGGTGTTTATACTCTGGTTGGCAGTGCAGTGTCTGTGACCGCCTGAAACAGCTATTCATTCTTCTGATTTTGTGTCTCACCTGGATAGTATGTGTTTTCTTTACTAGCCCCAAGTTTTTGAATTAGCAAACATTAGAAATTGTCACATATTTGATGAGATGAGTTAGTTGTGTCATTAACAAAATAAAAACTGTTTTATTTAAATGAAAAAGGTTTAATTTGAATGTGAACACATTGATGCTGTTATTCATGAATTAATAATTATTATTAATAATTATTTACTATTATCATTAATTACTAAGTGTGGGTGTGTATAAAATTTTGTTTGTGGCCCCGTTCTTTACTTACTTGGAAGAGGTACCTAGATCAGCCAAATATTATGAAAGTGACGTAACAACACTGGTTTAGAGAAGAATGCTAGTTAACATTTTCTTATCCTGACTGAAGCAGGGATGATACTTCCAAGCTGTATGCATTTTACATCAATAAGAAATTAGCCAACAAACCCTGGGATGAAAGCCGACATAATTGTCACTAATACATTTAGTAGTTATATTACTGTTGGGTAAATTTCTTAGAGCACAAACAAATTTGATAATAATATGGATGATTTTTGTTTTTCCTCACTAGGGCAATGTCAGTGACTGAACAGTGCAGTCATGATTTATTCTGTGATTCACACCATGAACGCTTAGCCCCATGTCAACTAGAGATGTGTGCATTTGTCTTGTTTCTTGCCGCACTTGGGGGTAGGGAAGAGAAAATACATTGGAAAATTTCCTGCAGACTCTTCCTAGCAATGAATGCACTGGATTGAAAGAAAGAGAGACTAGATGAACATTTTGTATCAGCCTTTCTGGGGTCTATAGGTTTTTTTGGGTTTTCTTGCTTTGCTTTTGCAGGCAGACTGGATGGTTTTCTTGTGTGTACCCAATGGGTATATTGGAATTTCCACTGGTTGCTGTCTGTTCTTCTGCAGACATCACCCTGGGGATGGATGGTGTCAGCACATATGAAGAGTGTTGGATTTGGAGTTGCATTGTCTTTGGAGGCTGACCCTCTGTCATTTCTTGTGTACTTACACCGAAGCTTTTGGTATGTTTTTCATTTAGGAAGCAGCAAATATTCAGAGAGAATTGGGACCACTAGCTTTTCACAAAGGAGTTCTAAGAAGGATCAAGCCCCCTCAGAAGCAGAGTTGGAGAGACAGCAAATCCTTCAGGAAATGAGGAAGAGAACATCTCTCCACAATGACAACAGCTGGATCCGACAGCGCAGTGCCAGTGTTAACAAGGAGCCCATCTGCCTGTCTGGGATCATGAGGAGGTAAGAGACAGTTCCCCATCACTTCCTCTTCACTGTGAGGCATAGGTCTCATTTGTAGGGCCCCCTCCCTTTGAGACAGAGAGAGAAAGAGACAGAGAGACAGAGAGACAGAGAGAGAGAGACAGAGAAGCAAACAGGCAGACAGACTGGGGGTGGGAAGAGGTCATTGAGTGCTATTTTGTGTGTCACAGTGAGTTGTTGTGTCTGAACCTTCTCATTTAAACTGATAACAGTGTTTTGAAGTAGACACAGTTACTCTGTTTTTCTCTGTGAAGAAGCCAGTTGAGGCAGAGAAGCCATCTGGACAAGATCACATCTTGAAGAGGTTCTAAATCTGCATGTTGGGTTTTGAAATGGGATTCAGATAATTAAATACATTTTTGACTCTTAACATATTAAACTTGAAGAGAATGAAACCTACATACTTATATTCATAGTAAAATTAATGGCTAGGTTGGAATCATGATAATTGGGTTCACAAAAAAATGTGAAACCATAATTTTGTAACTTTTTAGATGGTAACTATGTAGATATGAATTGGGGTGCATAGGTTTTAAGAGGCCAGCCCTGGCAAAGAGTACTGCAGTTACTCTGTTTGGTGTTCTATCATCTAAGCCATGGAGACTTATTTCTAATATGTTTCAGATACAGAACTCATTGTTTCGATATACAAATAACTTATTCAAAACCCACAAGGCAATCCTAGTAACCTCTCTGTTTGTGTTTACGTCTATCTCTGTGTCTGTAGCTAAACGTCACAAATTGTGTGAGTAGATAGTTCATCAGAAACAGAAGCAAAACCAATAAATATATAAAAATCAACACCACTGTCAAACAGCAGTATGTCCTTTTGCTTCTGAAGTTTGTACAGTGTTAAGACATTGATTTAAACTGGTACTGGCAATACATAAGAAAATAAGAATTCTCTTCTCCAACAGTTTCAATCATTTTTTTCCATGGTAAATTAAATCAAGTATATTATTTCCCTACCAGGGTTCTATCTTTCTTCTGGGTTCTGTTAAATAAGCAAGCATACAAAGATAAAGACACACACTATTAGCAGTGGTGAAAAAACCCAAACAAAACCAGAATATTCAAACCACCCCACCCACAAAACACAATATCATTCTTACAGGTGTGCCTGGTTAATAGCGGTCCAGCAGTTAGAAATGCGTGCAAGCATTAAGAGGTGCACAGTGCACTGTGTGCAGTCACCACCCCAGGAGTTAAGGAGGAAAGGGTCCCGCACTCTGGTGCTTTAGGGATGGGATGCATGTTGTGTGGCTTTCTCTCATTTAAACAAGCACACTAAATTTAAAATAAATCCTCTCCCATGTGTGAGGGTTGTCTGGTCTGATCTTTGCCTGCTGTTGGCTTTGCCACTTGAGCAGCCATGGATCTGGAGTTGGCATTTTTTTTTTTCTTTTAAATAAAAGAGATAGTAATGGCTTGGCTGCCTCTGAGCCCAGGTCTCCGCCTGTATTCACTGTTTCTTTAATGATTCTGAGTGTGCCAAATGTCCATGAGCTCTGCATGTCTTAGCAATGGACTGCACTTTGGGTGAGCCTTCCTGAAGAGATGCCTCATGGACCTCAGCCAGAGCTCTTGGATTGTGATCCCCTTCCCACACAGCTGCTGGAGCTGCCTCATGGTGTGGTAACTAACGTTAAAAGAGGAATCTTTCAGAAGACAGTTCCAGCTGTGGAAACCCTTATCGCATGTATATCACATTTGCTGATGCCCTACGCTGTAAAATAGCCACATGGTCAACCCTAGAGTCAGTGGGTGGCACTGGACATGAGAGCAGATACAAAAGTGCATGGCACTGTCAGAACCACTGGCTTACAGGCTAGGACATGAGGAGGCAAGAACACGATCTTATGTATTAGTTGTTGAATATGTTAAACTATTATAAGAGAATGAAAACCATATTGGTCCCATTTTTGAGGACTGTTACCTAGTACACCTGTGTATAAACCTGTATTAACTTACACGTGCAAATTATTTCCTTCCATAGCTGAGAAAAATCTGGAAGGACTCACAATTAAGGGTTGTTGCTTTGGAGGATTAGGGCAGATGTAGAAAGTAAGGGAAGAAGGAGCCCTCGTCCACCCTCAGAAGACCTTCTGTGCTTTTTGACCCATTCCCTGTGGAGTGTTATATTGGAATGTTACATTACTTACAATGTTAAGCTAAAAAGAAAAAAAAAACCCAAAAAATCAAAACAATTATTGTTTAAGCTTCTGGCAGGAAGAAAGATTTAAATGCACTAACAAAATCAACTGCTAGAGAACCACTCACTGTTGAGAGCTAGCTTTTGTAGAAGAACTAAGTCCTGTATCCAGGGCGTCTTCTGTTGCCTGTAATGTAGACATTGGACAGTTGCTGACCCAGAGGAGTGGGCTGGTGAATTGGGAGTGTCTGAGAGGCAGGCCTGGGTGGCACTGGGCTCCGGGGGCTTTGGTTTGAAGCCAGGGCCTTGTCCACACACTCCTGGCTTGGTCAATGTAACTTCTATGAGATTAAAAACATCCTTGTGTAATATTGTGAAGATTAAGTTAAATATGCCTGTGAAAATGTACAGTTCAATACTTATGTGCTTAAGATGTATTTTCTGGTTGAATTTTAAAAGACTGAGGCTTATATGTCTAAACTGTTTAAGGGATGAGTGACTACTAATATTAGCTTTTATTTAGGAAGTAGTTTTCAGCCGGGCGGTGGTGGCGCACACCTTTAATCTCAGCACTTGGGAGGCAGAGGCAGAGGCAGAGGCAGAGGCAGAGGCAGAGGCAGGCGCAGAGGCAGGCGCAGAGGCAGGCGCAGAGGCAGGCGCAGAGGCAGGCGCAGAGGCAGGCGCAGAGGCAGGCGCAGAGGCAGGCGCAGAGGCAGGCGCAGAGGCAGGCGCAGAGGCAGGCAGATTTCTGAGTTCAAGGCCAGCCTGGTCTACAGAGTGAGTTCCAGCATAGCCTGGGCTATACAGAGAAACCCTGTCTCAAAAAACAAAACAACAAGAAGTAGTAGTTTTCTTCCCACTTTGATACTTGGTCTTTTGTCTGAGGACTTCTCCAAAGAAGGTTATTGAAATATGAAATGTTACAGTACCTGTGGTGCAGAACAACTGTTAGAGATATTATTAAACTGGAACTGGATTAGTTGAGCCTAGAAAATACATGAAGGGGGTCTTACATTGACCCCAATGATGCATCGGTGAGGCAGTCTTCAACAGCATGATATTACTCATGTTCCTCCTGTGACCCCGTCCTGTGTTTCAGAGGGGAGTCTCTGGACAATCTGGATTCCCAGCGGCCAGGTTCTTGGAGGCAGTCCCCTTGGCACAGCCAGCCTGCAGGCGTCTACGCATCTTCCTCTGTCCAGGACTTCAGTCGCCCCCCACCGCAGCTGTTGTCTACATCAAACCGCGCCTACATGCGGAACCCATCGTCTGCGGTGCCGCCTCCAACTGGCTCTGTGAAGACCTCCCCAGGGTCTCCCTCTCCACGCAGCCATTCCCCTTCCATGTCGCAGTCGAGCTCTCAGCTACGAAACAGGTAAGGCTCCTGGTGTAGTCCCCTTGTCTTAGTTTTAAGGGTGTTCCTTCACTAAAACGTTTCTTGCATCATCCAGTAAAGAAAAACAAGTCCTTTTGAGTGCATGGAATTTGATGTTCCTGTATCAAAGCCTTTGAGAGGGCTTTCTCCCGCCTTTGTCTGCTGCCTGCCTAGTGTTTACAGATGTCTGGTGCAGGCACTGGAGACCTTCGACATGTCTGCACGTTGCCAGGCTCTCTGTTGCCCGTGCTTTTTTGGTCAGCGTCTCGGGTGGCAGATTTCTCTGGATAGATCACCATGTAGCATCAGCAAACAATATAATAGCTCACGAATGCTTGTCATATTTGTGAGGGAGAACAGTATTATGAAGTGTTGGACTTTTAATGTCACTCGCATAGAAACTCATTGGAATGGAATGTGAAAGAAAAGCATGATGAAAAGGTTGTGTAGCCTGGGCAGTTTCAGCAAACTGGATTTAGAGAAAACCATCCTGTAGGTTTGATCTTGTGTTTGGAGTCTTGGATTGCTTTGAGTGTGACCCGATCTGCTAGCGTTCTGCTCAGGCCTCATCACTTGGCTCCTGTAGTTCAGTGTTCTATAGGGAGGTGGCAAAGTCAGGCTTGCCTGCAGCTCTGGGGCAATGATGACGTCATTCTCAACAGAAGTGGAGTTAAGAAGGTATTTAGATTTCTAACCAGAAAAGTGAATAAGAAGGACTAAAAAGTAATCTCGAATGGCCCCTTGCCTCTGGGCTATAGGGCGAAGCCCTTATGTCTTCCTGGGACGGGTTTTCAGATGCACACAGCTGTCTGTAGAACTCCCAAAGGAGTTCTAGTTTCCATCACAAATACAATGATTAGAGGTAGAAAGCCCTTTGTATTTGGATACTTTTAAGCTGTTAAGTAATAGACTTAGATAAGAAAATACCTTCTATCAGTCCAAGACAATGTTATGGTTGCCAAGGTCCACAAAATACTGTTAGATTGTTGAGTTATAAGAAAAGGGGGGTGGGGGCTGGTGAGATGGCTCAGCGGGGAACAGCATTGACTGCTCTTCGGAAGGTCATGAGTTCAAATCCCAGCAACCACATGGTGGCTCACAACCACTCGTAATGAGATCTGACGCCCTCTTCTGGTGCATCTGAAGACAGCTACAGTGTACTTACATATAATAAATAAATACATAAAAAAAAAAAAAGAAAAGGGGTGAAGACTTACTGCCAGTTTTTAGGGTAGATGGAGTTTGCTGAGGACAGGAACTGCCATTCACGGATTCTCCCACTGGGAATCCATATGTGAGAATGAAACAGGGGAGGATTTGGGACAAGTCTTGGGATTTTCTGCCCAGGGAAGATCTTTATCCAGTGGATCACTCTCTTCTCCAATTCTCAATAGCTATGCACGCTCTGTTCTCCTTAGTGGGACTGCTGTACTGCGCTCCTTCTGGAGGCGGAAAGTGTGGATCCGGATGAAGAGGTTGTCCCTTTAGCATTAGGAAACTAGCCCCAGATGTGAAAGTAAATTGGGAACCCCCAACCCTGGCTTATCTGCAGCTCTGGGGAATGACTTCATTCTCAACAGAGGTGGAGTCAAGAAGGTGTTTAGAAAAATGAATAAGAAGGGCTAAAGAGTAATTTAGAGAAGGCAAACCACAGACAATCATATGGTCCTGAGGGTGGAATGTCTTGAGTAGAATTTTGTGTATCAGCCAGCTGAATTAATTAGCAAGAGGATATAACAGATCAGAGATACTAGTGAGTCCATATGTCACCGAAGGGGAATGCCATCAAAGTCCCACATGGACCAATCGCATCTCAAGAGCCTCCATCGAGACAGTTCAAGATGTAGTGAAGGCTGACTTTAGTTGGTTGCTGAAGGTTTCTCTCCTACAGCTATCTAGATCCTTTCTTAAGTTACCATTGTTGCTGCCAATGCTGAGTGTGACTTAAATGCCAAGCTTGCACGGCACACGTGAAAGCCTCCGTTCCGTTCTTGTTCCACATCTAGGTCAGTGAGTGGGAAGCGTGTGTGCTCCTACTGTAATAACATTCTGGGCAAAGGAGCTGCTATGATCATCGAGACCCTGGGTCTTTGTTATCATTTACATTGTTTTAAGGTGAGCCCGAGTCAGAGAGCTTGCTGCCACTGGCCTGCCACGCCATGCCACGCCACGCTATGCCACGCCACGCTTTGCTTGGAGAGCGCATGGCTTCTATGGCCCCTGGGGTTGTGGATGTGCCACTAACAAGCTTGATGCCATCATTTGTCTGTCTATCTGTCTGTCTGTGCTGCCCTGGCATTGCAAATGGCTTGCTACTACTTAGTTCCCAAACCTGGAATCTTCTTATAAAAGCCAATCTGGAATGCTTATGCTTTTTGTACCTCTAATTTGCCAGGATTCTATAAATAAAATTTACAGTACACAGTCTGTTCTCTGTAGCATACTGCCATGGGTAGACTTAAAATTTAATTTACCAGTGTTATTAGCAACATGGAGACATGCAGTTATCAATGTCTCAAACCGTAGCTTTTAATAGTGACTGGAAGGCAAATGACTGTAAATATTTTTATAATTGCACAGCCTGCCTGTTCCTGATATAGCTATACATTTTCTATATAGGGAAGGGTTCAGGCTGTAATTCTTTGTTTTACAATGTCTGCCTATAAACACATATCAGGTTTAATTTTTGAATTTTCATTGGGCTAGAAGAAAGTCTCCCCATTTTTGATCCTGGAATTCCAAAGTTAGCAGCTCGCTTAAGCATATAAATTTATACTGTATCCATGTAGCACAGAATGAGTTAGAACAGTGTTTGAACACACCCAACACAGACACACAGACACACACAGACACACACAGACACACACACACACATAGAGACAGACAGACAGACAGACAGACAGACAAATGGGGGAGAGACAGAGGACACCAAAGTCCCTAGCCTTGACATGAAGCACTCCTTTTGGAATACTTGCTCACTCAGTGATGTTAGGACACTGGGAATGCTCCACTCCAGACTGTAATGCCAGAAACCCAGGTTGTTTTTCTCTCCTGTTCTTCCATGTGTGTTAGTATTCATTTCCTTGGAGCAATGAAGACTGAATTTCTTTAAGCCAATCATCAATTTGTTTTTAAATTCTTTACCCCCTATATATTTAGAATGATCATCTTGGCTCTTAAAATTGACTTTCTGAGTTCTTAGAGTCTAATCTAGCAGGCTTGATTTAAATCCACTAGTTGCCTTTGACCTCCCCCCTCCCTTTGCTTTACTGTAGTCTACCAAAGAGTTTCAGGGCTGCATCCTACAATCCTCTTGCCCACTTCCACGGCATCCCCTCAGCCCCTGCATCTCTCACCTACTGAGAGTGCTCCAGGCTCTCTAGAGTTACCTAATTGCATACATTCTTTTGTCTGTCAGTGTGTCTCCTGTGGGTGCGACCTCGGAGGCTCTTCCTCAGGAGCTGAAGTCAGAATCCGAAACCATCAACTGTACTGCAATGACTGCTATCTCCGATTCAAATGTAAGAGAGCAAATCAAAGAGAAAATTTCTTGTCTTTTGAGGAGACCACGGGTTCCTATGTCTTTCCCTGAGCCTGCAGCTACCTCCTCCTCCCCAGGGTCCCTGCCATAGGATCCTGGGTTCAGGGATCATAGCCTATCCTCTCCAAAGAGGCTATGTAATGAGTTTCAGCCAGTTAGGAGAGGATTGTAGGGTCAGGGACCTGGAGGGGCTTGTATCCAGAAATCAGGACATTGACTGTGGTTTGCAAAGATCCTGGAGAAACTTCTAATGACTCATGGAAACAGGATACAGGGTTAAGGCAAGTCCTCTGAACACACTTTGGCCTGCCTCCTGATTAAGGCTTATCTTCATCATCAACTTATTGCCATATCTAATGATAAGATCTTAATGTGATTTACAATGTAATCAACTTTGAAAATGCTTATGTTACTATATAACCATGTATCCATACATAAAATTTTGAAAAAAAAAGAACCTTAATTCTGTTTATATGGTGTCTCAGTGTTAAAAAAAAAAAAAACCTAAGTGCTACTTTCTTCCTAAGCATGTGTTTGAGTATCATAACGTGTAGGGTAGCATAACTCTATTGTGTGTTGTTTATAGCCTCAGAAAGACAACAGCTATTGCTGTATATATAGTTTTGAACTTTGATGCTGGTAACGTTTTTCTTCCTTGTTGTGAAAGGGTGTTACAAGTGCTATCTACAAACCTATTGCTTTTGAACTCAGAGGTATTTATACGTCTGTTATGTGCAGAGTGTTTGGAAATGATTTCAACCGGTCAGCTCTCTTTTACCTGTCAGCAGTTTCTCTCCTGGTTGTCCAGGCCTTCCTGGGATGCTGACTCTGAAGATGGGAGAACGTCAAGGCTGGGCAGGGGGGTCCTGGGAGTGTGTATGTGTGTGCACTTTTCTCTCTTAAACCCAAAGCCAAATAGAATTGATTTTTGGAACCATTGCCCATGCCTTTTCTCTCCTTCAGTACAAGTAACAGAGAGTTGAAGGTTTTGGTTTCTTGTGTTCTGACTTAGCAGTTAGTTCATTCATACTCTGTGTTTTACAAGTAAAGCATTCTAGACCCCAGAGGCTGCAATTGCCTACCTTTATCCCCAGACTGAGTGGCAGGTAACTCTTTCTACCTCACTGGGCCACTCTGAGTGATAGCTGCTTCTGTACTACTTGAGCTGACATTCATATTTCGGAATCTGAGTGCTTTTCTCTCTTCTCTCCTTGCCTAATCAGCTGGACGGCCAACCGCCATGTGATGTAAGCCTCCATTCGAAAGCACTGTTGCAGATAGAAGAGGAGGCGGCGGTCACTGAGGCGGCGGTCACTGATGCAGAACTCTAAAAAATGCTGTATGTTTTTCCCCCTCTTTTTTTTTTTTTTTAAAGAATAATCTTTGCCTCATTAGATGACATAGGAACACTGTGGTGTTGGGAGGACCTGTATTTTTGTTGTTTATTTATAAGGAGGCAATTATGTGGGGAGGGAGGGCGGGAGGGAGGGAGGGAGGGAGAGTTGCAGTATTTACCTTTTGAATTCAGCATCCTAAAAGCACAAGTGGAAAACAAAACAAAGTTCAAGAACTTAAAAAGAAAAAAATCCTTCTCATGCTGATGATATGATGATCTAGTTTGACTCTTTAGTGGTTTTTCGAAGAGGGTATTTTATTTTAAATTTTTTTAAAGTTCTTAAACATTATTTGAAATAGTTAATATAAATATGTAATTGTGTTTGTTTATTATAATGTATTCTAAGTTAATGTGGAACCATATGAAAAATTTCACTTAAATCCACCCATAAATTTGCTTTTTTGTG